>SKCR01026568.1:0-244281 GCA_019454045.1 Zanthoxylum bungeanum
ACGATCCAAGTATGCCAGAACATGAGTCCGATATCCGCACTGGCTCTCATCCAGAAGGATAGCGCCTGTTATGACATATTTGTATACTTTTTGATGCTTCCAAGTTTATCCCCATGACCGTGATTTGCTGAAAGCCTAATTCATCATTTCTGACAAATGGTAATGATTCCATATCGGCTTAGTCCATGTTGTAAATGGGCGGTCTTTGTCTTTTTATACCGATGGAAGGGACAGAAGCAGCCAAGGTTCACCTCGTAGCATAGGAGAGCGATTTTTGTGTACCCCCAGATTGGTACATAAATAAGCCATACCTAGGACAGAAATGGACTTACCATGAGTGTGGGAGATATAAGGTTGGAAAGATATATGTTGTTTTGATAACCACGTGCATCTCATGCATCTCATGCATACACGCATCATGTTAACCCATGTGTCTTAAAAGCCATCATAGATATCCGTTAGGTTAGAGATAAAAAGAAGACTTGTCAAGAAGAGTTTAACAAACATGGATATCGGGGAAAAGGAAACCAAGGAACATAAAAATTTACGGCAATGATAGAAAGACCATTGTAAAAAAAAAAAAAAGATTTACGGCAAGAATAAAAGACCACTGGAGGGGCCTTCAGTAAAAAAAAATGAGAAAAAAAAATGAGAAAAAAATGAAAAATAAAAAAAATGAAATAGAAAAAAAATTTGTGTGTTCTTAGTCCTTAATAGTTTAGGCATAAGTCCGATGATGAATAGATTGCCATGGGTGAAATCTTAGAAACGATAAACTTTTGATGTGCTTTAATCTGATGCTTTGAGTAGTTGATCTATGTTAGACTCGTAGCACATAATTATAGGTTCTTAACAGTGAAAACCTAAGTAGTTAGCAAAGTGACTAGCTGAAGAAATTGTAGGTCGGTGAATGACCGTTCGCCTAAATGTCTATCCTGATTTGCTTTGTTATGATGTGTGGTATGGTTGAAATAAAAGAAAAGTCTCTAAAGAAAAGAATTAAACCACCTATACCCGATAAGCGAAGCTACCCATGGGCGAGTATTAGGACCACCATGAGGAGAAATGCTACCTTAAAGGTAAGTGTGTTGAAAAAAAAAAGAAAAAAAAAAGAAAAAGAAAAGAAAAGAAAAAAAAGTTAAAAAAAAAACGAAAAAAAAAAGAGACAAAAGAGAAAGAAAATCATACCACATTGAGCACAGAAAAGCAACTGCAGGGCATAATTGAGACATCTAGGTTTGTTTGACCCATCGATCTCAAATTTTTAACGAAATCATTGAGTTGGCTTACCTGAGGACGAATCTGTAAAAGAACCTTTGCACACAGACACTTTGAGTCTAGCTTAGATCATTTATTCAAAAACTCGGATTTGAGTTGCATTGAGTGTTTTAAAGGTTCTCTGGTTTCATTACTGGGCATTCATTGAGGACAATAATATGTGTAACTATTGGGACTATTTCGTAGCATGTAATATTGTATGATGATATGGAATGCCACATCACGTGGTTCACCTTGACCTAATGCAAGAAGCGAAGAACAGAAAGCTAAGCCAAGACTGGGGGCGACCAGTCTACCACCTCGCGAATAAGGGACATACCGAGAACTTGAGCCATGAGACAAAAGAGAACTGAACAATCACTAGAAAAGAACCGGCAGAAGGAAATTATAAGTAGACCTAGGGGGCAACCAGAGACATTTGTAGGCAAATGGCACCAAGGTGCACACGGAGGGCCTAACCCATCGGAATAGGAAATACATCCATGCAATACATGTCACATACATGCATTTTGTTTTGTTTTGTTTTTGTTCACGGGTTTTGAAGAAAATGAAAAAGCGGCAAAGACAATAAGTTTCAGGAATGGATCCCAGGGTCGAGGCCCACACTATCAGCTGTTTGGGGAATGAATCCCAGGATCGAGGTCCACACTATCAGTAGTTTTTTCGGGAATGGATCCCAGGAACGAGGCCCACACTATCAGCAGTTTGGGGAATAAATCCCAGGATCGAGGTCCACACTATCAGTAGTTTTGGGGAATGAATCCCAGGGTCGAGGCCAACATTATCAACAGTTTTCGGGAATGGATCTCAGGGCTGAGGCCCACATTATCAGTAGTTCGGGAATGGATCCCAGGGTCGAGGCCCACACTATCAGCAGTTTTTTCAGGAATGGACCACCTCATACAGTAACGGTTCAGGAATGGACCACCTCATACAGTAACGGTGTCGGGAATGAACCACCCATTCAGTAATGGTTCGGGAATTGACCACCTCATTCAGTAACGGTTCGGGAATGGACCATCTCATACAGTAACGGTTCAGGAATGAACGACCTCGTACAGTAACGGTTCGAGAATGGACCACCTCATTCAGTAACGGTTCGGGAATGGACCACCTCACAGTAACGTTCGAGAATGAACCACGCTCTCACCAACTCAGTTCAGTAATGAATCCTAGAGATCGTAGCATCTTGCAGGATGAACCTTGGGGTCGTAGCCTCACCACAATCAACTGAGTTTGAAGTATCTCAGAACAACAGGTAAGTCAGGCAACAGCTGGCGAGCCAGGTAAGTAAAATACATGCATGACTTTGATAGGATTGTCACTGTCACACCACTGCACAAGCCCTCAAATTGGGGGGCGACTATAGACACTGCATTTTTGCATAGTGCCCAATGATGAGCCTCGTATGGAGGCACTACCTATAAGTCGCGGAAGTCACGGGAAACAGACGCTGGAAGGGAAAATTCCGAAGTTAATAGCTCGTCAAATTAAACTCGCTAGTTACCGCGGATTCGCTCAATCAATTCTTGTTCTAAACCTTAAATCTTTTGCCCAAACCCCCGCACCCATCCAAAGCCCATACGCACCCAACCAAGAAACTCTAACCCTAATTCACCACTATATAAAGATGACCTAAACCAAACCCTAGGAGGCAGCCCCCTTTCACACACACATACGGCTCAAACATTAAACAAATGAGAACCCTAATAGCCCATCCCTCTGAATCACTCGAAGAAACCAAAAACAAAAAAATCAAATCCTAATCTCATCGGCTACCTTCTTCTTCCTCACGCTCCCCTCCCTTGGCTCCTCACTACACGCAAAAAAATCAAAGAAGAAGAACCCTAATTTCCCTAACGCATAGACAATGCCTCCCTCTCTCGAGTTCTCAAGTACGAGCTCCACGCCATCTTGTTCCACGTCTCTCAACACTAGACCACATTGTTCTCAACTCTGATCCTCTCTTTCACTCTCTCAAAGTCCCAGTCACAGATTCATCAGTCTCTCATTGAGTCCTGAACAATCTCCCACCAACTTTCCAATCTTTGCTCTATGCTGGAATCAATATGGAATTGTTGGGTTCTCTAAGGTCCCAATGATCAAATAAAGCAATGAAACTCATGTGTACTCAAAGAAGTTGCAGAATACTTACAATGATCGGTTGAGCGATGCGATGAACAACAAAAAAACTATTTTCCTCCTCCATGAAGCTCACGACAGTGGGCAGATTTTTATCCTCCAAAATTCGGGCATGGATGATCCACCAAGCTCCAAGCTTTTTGATGTGATTCCTTGCACACAGGTGCGATTCCCTATCACCTTCGCAAGACTCCTAAAGCGTGCTAGCACTCCAGAAATTTTGCCGTAAAACTTCCTTTGCTTCTCCTATCACTCATGGTTTTTGACAGTGAAAAGAAGAAGAAAATGGCCCTTGGCTGAGAGAGATAAGAGAGGAATAAGAGAGTTATATGTGTTAGGTTGTTCAAAAAAATGGTAATTGATTTTCTAAAAATCAAATACCAAAAATTGCTTTCAAAAAGTCAAAAGACAATTAATGCCATCCAACTACACCCATCAATCAATAAATAGTGACTGGTTGTCAATCACTCAAAGTGACTAGACATCATATCAATTGATTGACTAGTGATTTGACGCTTGATGTGACTTGTGGCCGCACTTGAATTCAAAATGCGAGTGCGCCCGCAAACACTCCCGGGCTCGGGTTCGCTAATTCCAAATAACGAATTTTCCGTTGCGACGTAATTAAATAATCATGCCTAGCAAAATTACTATTCACGTCGCTAACGAATTAATTCTAAATTAACTCGTTCGCCCGAATTAAAATCTAATTTTAATTCCGCGTCGAAATCCAATTTCGTATAATATATCGGATATATTATTTTATCGATTAATTCCAAATTAATCGTTCTCTCTCTTTAATAAATATTTTATCCCAGATAAAATATCTCCGCAATTAATCCCAGATTAATTTTCTCTCTCATCTAATTAATCCTAGATTAATAAAGTACGAGTCATACGTCATCGGTGAATCTACGGGAAGCGACCCATTAATCCTCGGATATATTGGCAGTAAATCCGGTCGTTGGACTATCTGAACACGTATGTACCTAGTACTACGTTTTTACCGATTTACAAGACATGGTTGGCTTCTAGCAAAGCACCATGCCTATCCAATTTCCCAGAAATATTCTTACAGAATATGTGATCTATATCAGGCGTAGTATACGTAGTATTGCGTATTTCGATCCAGTATCGATGTCATGTGCAAGGCCTGGGGCTGGAAATGTGTCTGCCCCCCCGTACGAAGCACATATCGGATCTCTGGTAACTAGTCTCTATAATCGGATAAACATGACCTAGTCATAATATCCCGATAGCTGCAGCATATAAGAGAACGAGTTCGTATCCTAACGTGATCATCATCATCTCCACTATGACTGGAGTGATACTTCCATCTCGACATCACACCCAATACACTACGATTCTCAATATACCCAGAAGAGGCGTACATGTTAAAGCCCTGGACGACCAAAACCAAAGTATATTGATTGTCGCAAGTATTAGCGGTGCAAGTCTCAGGTTAAGACCAAATACACCTACCCTGATTCGGACTTCCATAGACACATAGTCATACTACCAATGGAATTCCGAGGGGTCTATCCAGAGCGAAGCTGTTTTCCAGTACCATCGGTAAACACAACCTCCTACTACACTTGCATGAGTATCCTATACCCAAATATATGAGAATTATGTCGTTATGCTCCCACAACGCGCACAAGTGTAATACTAGTTTATTCCGCATTATCGATGTTCAATCTTGATACTACTACGACTAGGGATATTTAATGATTAAACCTTCGTAGATTAATACTGTCTCATATCATCTCAATCCAGAACTAATCATATGGACCTTCTATCATTTATACATCTTGGTAATCTAATTACAAATGATAGAAGAGCAATTTCCTTTTTCACATAGTTAATTTGTACAACAACACCATGATCTGTACAAATAGTGATGTTATGGGCCATAACTGTCCAACAATCTCCCACTTGGCATATAACCAATCACTCAAGTGTCATACACCCGAACTTTGTACGGTTCGCTCAAACTTCTGCTGAGGAAAGCTTTTGTCAGCGGATTTGCATAATTATCATCTGATGCGATTTATTCGATCATCACATCGCCACGATGTATGATCCGAACGAATCAGATGAATATTTGAAGTATATATCTGGATAGTTGATGAGACCATTAATTCTTTAGCCTGTGATGTAGCCTAGCTCAGCTGCTAACAGAACTGCTCCTATTCTGATTAGGATTATTATCGATCCAAAAGGCTTTCATTGCTGCCTCAGCTACAGCAATAATCCACTTTTGTTGTTTATTCGGTAACAGTATCTTGCTAGGAAGATTTCCAGCTCACTATCCCGTTATTCAAACTTTATAGTACCGTTATTAGGACTTATAGTCGCTATTATCGGTTTGGAAACTTGTAGTAGTGAACCCAGTCACTTCAAGTTCTCCTTCTCCATAGTATAATAAAGCATCCTTAGTTCATCTAAGATACTAAAGGATGTTCTTAACATCAATCCAGTGACTATCACTTGGATTGGCTTGATTGTGACTCCATATGCTCAAAGCATATGAGACACCAGGTCGGGTACATTTTTCAATATACGAGTTCTCGGAGAGTACCAACAACTTTTAGATCTATCCCAGTAGATCTTTATTCCTAGAATAAAGGTTGTTTCTCCCAAGAATTCTACGGAGAATTTTCATGAAAGCCAAGCTTTCACCGATAGTTTTATGGGAATATCATTTCCAAGAAATGATATGTCATCATTTTATAGGACATCACTGTCAGTGCGATCCCACTAACCTCCTTATATACACAAGAATTATTTTCGTTTTGAATTAAATCATATACCATTATGATTACATCAAAACGATAATTCCAAGAACACAATGCTTGCTTCAATCCATCCATGGATCGAATAACTTGCAAACCTTGTTTGCCCGTTTTGGTATGACAAAATCGTCAGGATGTTATAAACATCCTCTAAAAGGTTTCCGTTAAGGAAAGCGATTTTGACGTTCAGCTGCCATATTTCATAAATGAAACATGCAGCATCAGCAAACATTATTCAAATGGATTTATCCATGGCAACAAGTAAAAGGTTTCGTCGTAATCGACACAATGTTGATAACGATACCTTTTCGCTACAAGTCTAGCTTAGTACGTTGGTATGTTGCCTTCAATGTATGTCTTCCTTGAAGACTTATATAGTACCAATAGGCACAATGCCTTCCGGTACAACAACCAGTATCCAAACATAGTTGGTTTACATGGAATCCATTTCGGACTTTATGACACTTTGCCATAAGAGGGAGTCGATACCTTGTATTATTTCCTCATACGTAGTCAGTTCGTATTCCTCAATAAGATTGACATCTTTACGATGTGATATCAGAAATACCTCCCAAGTTGTTTTCTGACTCTCTCCGACTTACGCGGTTCTTGTGTATTCGAAGATTATTGGTATAGTTTCATCCTTGATGAACTATTTGTGTTCCATTAAGGAATCGGTGCTTGGAACAGTATTACTCCGATTTTCATCGAGTTTTACTTTCCTCCCACTTACCACTGCATATAGGTATTCCTCTCAGGAAAACCGCATGGTGAGCAACAATTACAATGTTCTCTTGTGAGTTGTATACGTATTATACTTTGGTTTCCCTAGGATAACCCACAAATTAGGCACTTATCCAATTTGGGTTCTAGTTTGGTATCATCCAAACTTATGCCCAGCATTCCCAAATCACCAGGAATGAGAAAACCCAGTTTTTTTTCCTGTTCATATCTAATATGAAGTCTGTCTAACAGATTTCTATGGAACCTTATTCAAAATAAGTTTTGCACTGTTTAATGCGTATCCTATGAAGGAAATGGTAGCTCAGAGCGACTCATGATTAACCACATCATGTCTAACAAAATTCGGTTTCTCCGTTCAGACACACCGTCAAACTGACGTGTTCCGGGAGGAGTCCTCATTGAAAGAATACTATACTCTTTCAAGTATTTGAGAAACTTATTGCTTAAGTATTTTCCATCTTCGTCTAACTATGACGGTTTCAATACTATAGCCGATCTGTTTCTACTTCGTGTCGAAACTCTTTGAATTTATCAAAAGTTTTCGTTCGTGTTTCAAAAGAAACACATAACCATAACGCGATGCCACATCCGTAAAGGTCACGAAACATTCATATCCACCTCTAGCCTAGCTAGACATGGGCCCACTTACGTCACTATGAATGAGGGCTAACAGATCAGTGACACTTACACTTTTACCAAGTAAAAGTGTTTTAGGCACTTTGCCCAATAAATTAGATTCATAGACATTATTTGAATAAAATCAAATCCGTCCTAGTATCCACTCTTCAAAGTGTGGATATACGAGTCTTGTTAATTGTGTCCCATACACAACAATGCCACATATAAGTCCCAACTGATTAGATCAGTTTGAGCTATTGTTTGTCATGTTATACGTTTGAGATTTATTTATATTCAAAATATAAATATTGTTATTCACATCTAATGTGATTATCTCAATATCATCTTTATAAATAAACACTTTAGTGTTCTAGAATATAAAGGTATATCCGCAACGGATTAAGCCATGATATAGAGATAATGTTTCTAGTCAAACTAGTTACATTTTAACAGTTTCCTAATTTAAGTACATACCCAAAGGGTAGTTCATAAACTTAGGTATCTACGGTTAAAACAGCGACTTTCGTCCCGTTCTCAATTTGCAAATAATCTCAACTGAAGTCAGTATCCTGCTTATCAGCAGATTCTGCACACCAGTACATATTTATGTACCACATCCAGTATCTAAAATCCAATTTTAATACTAGTAGTGAACATTTTTATGACAAATATATTTGAAGCCGGAGCCTTGCACCGTCTTCAACTCCTTCATGTCTGCCTTGTCCATACGGCAGTCACGCTTCCAGTGACCCCGTTTGCCACAGTTTAGGCAGACTTTTGGGATATGTCTTTTGTCTTCCCAAAAGATTATAATGATTTTGCCTTTGCCCTTTTCCACACCCCAGATTCCTTTGGCCAAGCCTTGGCCTTCTGGGATGTCGAAGTAAGATGCGCTTGCGCTTTTGCCTTATTGCAAACTCTGGCTTTGTCTCCTTGAGTATAGCCATTAACTCTCCAAGAGTTTTCTATTGCAATTTGTACTTCTAAGATCTAGGATAGATCTATGAAGATCCTTCAATTTCATTATCATACTATAAGGATCTAATCCTTAGTTCTGATAAGAAATTAAGGAGTCTATTTGGCAAGTTTAATGGATTAAGCACTAAAGTTATCATCACATGAATATTCCAAATATCATGTTCTACTATTTGCTCAACTCCGGGCTTAGGCCTAAGATGTTATTTTATCAAATAAAGTAACTTCTTAGTTTTCAGGACTATCCTGATTGATTATTCCCAATTTGAAAATTAAAGTCATTTAAATACATTTTCACCCAAGTTATGTTTTAAACACTAATCTTTCAATTATCTTGATTCTAATAGTCCAACCATTTAATCAACGATTTTAGGTACTATTTATTATAATGATTACTATAGTCTAACTATATAATCAACTATAATTTAATATGTTAGATTCAATTATATTGATTACTATAATCAATTATAAAACAACTATTAATTGAAATGGTTAATTCAAATATATTGATTACTATATTCCAATTATATAATCAACTATAAATGAAGTAGTTTGAATACAATCCAACTGTTTAATTAAAACAACGATTAAATATTAGTCCAACTAATATATTAATTAACGACGAAAAATTGAAATGAGCGCGTATGGCAAGTAACAAACGAATATTGCAAATTTAATACTTGCCTCCCACTATTTTTCGGTGAGCCTCTAACCCTCTGTTGAGTACTCGGGAAACCTTGTTTCCTAGTGGGCTAGGATCCCGTTAAATAACACACAATCTTGACTTTGGCCAACAAATTGTATGATAATTAACTAGGTAGATCTCTAAGATCAATTGGATCCTATCCAATTCCTAGATCCAGTAGGGGGACATCCAAGTCCGAAACATATATCTTATATATGCCAATATTCCAATATATTGCCTACCTTTTTCATCTGAATAAACTAAGCATTGGCTTTGGCACAACAAACTTAGTGATCCCTGTTAAGCAGAAACCATTGACCTTGGAAAGCTTCGTAATCAATGTCGATGGACAAGAAGCGATCTTGACTTTGGCCAACAAATCACAACTTGGACAAGACACCGATATGGAACAAAGCTTTCATGATTCAAACACATCCTCAACGGACAAAGGCCTTGACTTTGGCCAACAAACCAATGCCAGTCTTGGATCTTGAGTAAGAATCACTCAATGGAGGAAAAAGGCTTAATATGATGTTGAGGGTTTTTTTCACGTGTAATTGGCAACCAATTAATTATCTTTGTTAAAGTCTCATCATCATACACCCTTAAACATGCATTCTAAACACATAATAAGGCGCATAGTATAATAAATAATAATGATATGCGGATGGATACTTAACACATTGTTCCTAGAACAAATCTCTCCATTTCCTCTCTCCCGCTAGCACAAGTATTACTTCTACCCAATTATATAACACTTCTAAAGAAACCTCATTTACATTGAGGGGAGTAGGTGAGAATAGAAATACAAAGAGTAAGGAGGTAATAGGCTGGACACGCAGGTCCAATTAATAAATTCTAAATTTATTACAATAATTTCCAAAATTGTCCCACCCATCTAATATCCATCCGATATACATTATTCATGCATTGCAACCATGTATTCACACAAGCATGTTATCAATCAATCTAATCCAATTAATTAATCTGAATATTAATGACCATTCAATGTTCAAACAACGATTTGATTTTGGCGAGTCAAACTCGTTTTGCGAATAAGTACTCAAAGTACGAATTCTTGAATTTAATTAAACTACAACATTAAATCCAATTCAATTTGTATTTAATACTAATCCCATATTTAATTCTAATTAAATATTACACTTTATTAACGAACATTTACGACTTAGATTCCAAATCTAATCGTTACGGGTCTCAAAGCCGATTAACATCCAATGTCAATTTAATTTAAAGTCCAATGGGCTTTTTAATTAATTTCTAAGGCATGGACTTTTGGTCAACATGGGTCAAACCCAAATACTAAAGCCCATTTAAAGAATCACCCTTATTTGCCAAGAAACCAATTTAGGCCCATTAGGCCAAATTAAATATTAAAGGTCCATTAGTCATAATTGGACTTTATGGATATGGTTTTGGGCCCAATTGGATCCAACCAATTTGCCTAAACCAATCTTGGTACAACCAAGCCCATTAATCCCAATTACAACTTTTCAGCCCAATTTCCAAAATAGGCCCAATTAATTAAATTCCAACCAATTCCAAATTTCATAACTTAATTAACCTAAGTGTATAGCCATAATTAATTACCCAAATTAATATTTCCAAAACACAAATTTGTACAATTAATTATGCTCATTATCATCAAAACATGGCCAACACATTTTAATCAAAAATCACATCATTTTCCATGCTAAGTGGTCACGGTATTTTGGGGTTTTTTCAAAACGATTCGGTTTCAATCCAATTAAATCCACAATCAACATTACCCAATTGTTTCAAGTCATCCAATGATCAAAAAAAAAAAAATACCATGACATTTAGGGCATCATCCAATTCAGCCAAGCCTAGAATTTGGGCGAAAATTGATCCAATCAACTTTTTATGAAATTGATTATATCCAACTTCAATTAACATCATTAAAGCATACTCAATCAAAGAATTTTATCAAATCATGCTCAAATTCATTTACCCAATTTTAACCCTAAGTTCAAGTTTCATGCTCAATTGGCTCTGATACCATTGTTGGGTTCTCTAAGGTCCCAAGGATCAAATCAAGCAATGAAACTCATGTGCGAATACTCAAAGAAGTTAAAGAATACTTACAATGATCGGTTGAGCGATGCGATGAACAACAAAAAAACTCTTTCCCTCCTCCATGAAGCTCACGACAGTGGGCAGATTTTTGTCCTCCAAAATTTGGCCATGGATGATCCACCAAGCTCCAAGCTTTGTGATGTGATTCTATGCTCATGGGTGCGATTCCCTATCACCTTCGCAAGACTCCTAAAGCGTGCTAGCACTCCGGAAATTTTGCCGCAAAACTTCCTTTGCTTCTCCTATCACTCATGGTTTTTGACAGTGAAAAAGAAGAAGAAAATGGCCCTTGGCCGAGAGAGATAAGAGAGGAATAAGATAGTTAGATGTGTTAGGTTGTTCAAAAAAATGGTAATTGATTTTCTAAAAATCAAATACCAAAAATTACTTTCAAAAAGTCAAAAGGCAATTATGCCATCCAACTACACCGATCAATCAATGAATAGTGACTGGTTGTCAATCACTCAAAGTGACTAGACATCATATCAATTGATTGACTAGTGATTTGACGCTTGATGTGACTTGTGGCCGCACTTGAATTCAAAATGCGAGTGCGTCCGCAAACACTCCCGGGCTCGGGTTCGCTAATTCCAAATTAACGAATTTTCCGTTGCGACGTAATTAAATAATTATGCCTAGCAAAATTACTATTCACGTCGCTAACGAATTAATTCTAAATTAACTCGTTAGCCCGAATTAAAATCTAATTTTAATTCCGCGCCGAAATCCAATTTCATATAATATATCGGATATATTATTTTATCGATTAATTCCAAATTAATCGTTCTCTCTCTTTAATAAATATTTTATCCCAGATAAAATATCTCCGCAATTAATCCAGATTAATTTTCTCTCTCATCTAATTAATCCCAGATTAATAAAGTGTGAGTCATACGTCATCGGTGAATCTTCGGGAAGCGACCCATGAGATCATCGGATATTTTGGCAGTAAATTCGGTCGTCGGACTATCCGAATACGTATGTACCTAGTACTACGTTTTTACCGATTTACAAGACATGGTTGGCTTCTAGCAAAGCACCATGCCTACCCAATTCTCCATAAATATTCTTACTGAAATATGTGATCTATATCAGGCGTAGTATACGTAGTATTGCGTATTTTGATCCAGTATCGGATGTCACGTGCAAGGCTTGGGGCTGGAAATGTGTCTGTCCCGTACGAAGCACATATCGGATCTCTGGTAACTAGTCTCTATAATCGGATAAACATGACCTAGTCATAATATCCCGATAGCTGCAGTATATAAGAGAACGAGTTCCGTATCCTATGTGATCATCATCTCCACTATGACTGGAGTGATACTTCCATCTCGACAACACACCCAATACACTACAATTCTCAATATACCCAGAAGAGGCGTACACAGAACCTGTTAAAGCCCTGGACGACCAAAACCAAAGTATATTGATTGTCGCAAGTATTAGCGGTGCAAGTCTGAGGTTAAGACCAAATAGACCTACCCTAATTCGAACTTCCATAGACACATAGTCATACTACCAATGGAATTCCGAGGGGTCTATCCAGAGCGAAGCTGTTTCCATACCATCGGTAAACACAACCTCCTACTACACTTGCATGAGTATCATATACCCAAATATATGAGAACTATGCCGTTATGATCCCACAACGCGCACAAGTGTAATACTAGTCTATTCCGCATTATCGATGTCCAATCTCGATAATACTACGACTAGGGATATTTAATGATTAAACCTTCGTGGATTGATACTGTCTCATATCATCTCAATCCGGAACTAATCATATGGACCTTCTATCATTTATACATCTTGGTAATCTAATTACAAATGATAGAAGAGCAATTTCCTTTGTCACATAGTTAATTTGTACAACAACACCATGATTGTACAAATAGTGATGCTATGGGCCATAACTGTGCAACATGAATGACCAACCTGGGCAAGAAGTTATATATCGATGGACAGAGTGACTACAAAATTCCTCTCTTTCATACCTTTGGTTCAACAATGAAATAATGCTTGGTCCTTATGGCATTGCACATACTGGAGATAGGCATGCAATCTCAGTTTGCAGATACTGACTTTGTTAGACTACCATGCCATCATTTCTTTTGCTGGAAGTGCATGAAGACTTATTCAGAAATACATATATTTGAAGGCAACATAAGCGAGCTCCAATGCCCAGATACAAAACGTGAAACCAGCCACAAGAACACGCAAAAACCCTAGATCTCTCCTCTAAAAGACACACGCACTGGCTAAAATAATAAACCCTAAGCTATCGTCCTCTCCCCTTGACTCCACATGGCAGTAACAAAACTAAACCCTAACGGATCCACTCAGCTTCTCTCATCTCTCGGCCCTCATCCATCATCTCCCATCTTCATCAAACAAAAGCCACACGACCATAAGACATAGACACTGCCATCAAACGCCCACAGTCCCAACGCACTCCCGAGAAGTGACGTAAAAGGTAAGACCTGAGGGCACCCTTTGTTATATTTTATTTTATCGTCCTGGAAATGTCATGCTTGGTTGGACGTGGAATACGTCCAACCGAGCATGCGAAGTCCTACATTGAAAATGGCCGAATTATTTGGTCACATATTTATTATTCTGCACTTATTTCGTATTACTAGTATTTTATTATTTCACATTTAATTCACATTTATTGATGTTTTATTGTTCCATATTTTCATTTTGTTATTTATCTTCCTTGTTATTTCGCATGTTTGTCCCTTCGGTTATTTATGGTTATATACATTATCGTATGTTATGTCTGTCTACATTGGGATATTGATTGAGTGTTGCCTATCGTGCTATATCGGATGGAAACCCAGACGTAAATTCCGTAGCCGAATCCGAATGGACGGTAGTGCAGTCTGTACTTGGGATACAACTCCATGTACCGCTTGGGGAAACACTCATGCATGTGTTTATGTGATTATAGATGTCATTTTTGTGATCCCGTTCGAACGCGTTATCAAACGCTACATGAACGTATGCATTTTGCCTCAGTCCGTCCGAACGCGTTATCAAACGCTACTCGAACGTATACATTCGGGCTTATCCCGTTCGAACGTATTTTCGAACGCTACTCAAAAGCGTGCATTCTATTTACCTTTCGAACGCGTTTCCGAATGCTACTCGAACACATGCATTCTATTTTACCACGCATTATATCCTATCCCGTTCGAACGCGTTTTCGAACGCTACACGAATGCGCCCACACTAGATAGATTCCTTTATCATGTTTTATATATGTTTGTCTCTTTAGTTATTCCTTTGTGCTTCGTGTGCTTAATTATCTGTCGCTATTGTTAACATTTCTATTGTCATTGTCGTACTTCTCTGATTAGCATGTTTTAGAATTATGTATTTGCTTTCACCTACATTTATGTTACGGGTGTGCAAACTTGTATGTCGTTTGAATTATCTTGCATGTGCTGCATAAGACCTGGTTATACTATTGCATAAATCTTTTCATTATAATTGGCATAAGTAAGGGACCGTTCCGAACCCAACGGTTTGAGGTCTTCCCTTGCGAGGGGTGAGTGCGGCTTTAAATCATTTCCCAGTTCACACTGGGTGGCGACTTCATTTTACTTCTCTGGTTTAGTCCCCCGCGGGCTACTCCGTACTCCCGACCGGGCCGCGAGCTCGGGACAGCGTCGCCGATTTCCGTGTCCTACAGGTACACCAACGTCAATAAGAATCTTATCGGGTTGAGTAGCACTTGTGATTCTTCGACTTGAGAGACCATTGTGGGCACATGAGACATCTTCCACACTTAGATGACAGTCACGTTACCGATCTATTTAGATCAGACCTCCGCCTGTTCATTGGGTGTGGATAGATCCTCAGGGTGTCCTGTGTGTATCGAGATAGGATCTGTCAGTTCTGTGTATCAGAGCATAGGTAGTCTATATGATTAGCAATCATATAAAAAACATGGGCCCGTGGTACAATTTAGAAGCCAATTCTAAATGTTCTTTTTTAAGATTGCTAATAGAGACGTCGACGGGATAATCCCTATAGAGATTTGACGTTTACATCTATATCTCTGGGATATATCCATATACATGTGACGGAGGAATTATACATTTTCCATGACCTCGACCTGTATGATTCAGCGAGTTTATCTGTGATCGTCATAATTTACGGGTGGATAAATTATGGACATGAAATTGGATTTCGTGACGAATATGTTTGAATCTAGAGAGTCTCACTAATGAAATATACTCGTAGAGCACAAGGGAAATATTTATGAATAATGTTGATTATTTATAAAGTTGTTTAAAGGTTAAACGTAAAATACATGTGTAGGGACCTCATAGTCATTTCCTAATTTTTTGTGTATTTGCATTTAATGATGGATTAATTCAAATACACATTAATTAATTGTCAAATTGAGAATTTTGACTAATAAAATAAATATATATGTATTTAATATTTAATGTAAATATAATAAATATATTTAATATATTTATATTTAATTAATTATTTAATTATTCAATTGTTAAATGATTAAATTAATTGAAATACAAATATCTTAAAGTTATGATAAATGTGAGATGACCTAAAGATGCTTTACTTGACTTTAAAGAATTCATTAAAGTGTTAATGATATCAAAAGTGCAAGTGGACAAGTGGGCTTTAATTAAACAAATTGAAAAATATTCCTAGATATTTTTCTTTGTTGATTTTCGGCCAATATACAAAAATAGCCAAGTGTTGGATATTTTTTATTAACCAAAATCTTATCTAAAAACTCCATTGAAAGAAAAATAAAAGAAGCTTGAGGAAGAAGAAGAAAGACAAAAGGAGAAATCAAACTGCCTTAGTAGCGATAACGAGAAATGACCAGGACCGAAAAACCAGGAGTCACTATTGAGTGATTAACAAATGAGTTGTCTACCTGATGAATATACATAGGCGAGACCGTGCCTCTGCTGTGAGCGAAATATATTCACGGGATCCACTTTTCACTATTTGTATTTAATTTAATTATTAAATCTTTGTATTCTGTTTGGGGATTACAGTATTGCATGATTTAGTAGGAGGGGCATTTTTAGATTAAACATCCATGATCTAGTTTATGCTTTTGATATTATATGAAACTGCTTAATTTCTGCTAACCGTTTTTCATGATCTATATAATAGATTTACGATGGCGGCACCATCCACTAATCAGTTTGCGCATATGCTTGATGCGAACAAACTCAAAGACACTGATAACTTCACCGATTGGGAATTGGATTTGAGGATTTTCCTCGACTCCGAGAAGTTGGGATATGTTCTTGAGGTCCACTGCCCCTTGCTGTGGCAGAGGATGCGACACCGGAAGAACGTGAAGTCTTCCAAGCTTGGAAGGATGATGATTTAAAAGTTAAATCATACATCTTAAGTTCGCTTTCACCGGGGCTTAAGAAACAATATTATGGCATGTCAGATGCGTATGGTATGATGACTTGATTAAGATAATCGTTTGAGAACCAAGAACATGTTGTTGTTCATAAGGTAGCAATGGAATTGTTCCATGCACGGTTGGATGAGGGGCAAGATGTTAGCCCACATGTTCTTCAGATGATCGATTTGATCGATCAATTGAGGCAACATAATCTCATTTTGAATGACATCCTCGGTAGGAGTTTCATTCTTGGTTCGCTCCCAGCTTCTTATCGCCAGTTCATGATGTACTTCAACATGAACGGGATTATCTGTACCTACCAAGAGCTGCATAGGATGTTGCTCACGGCGGAAGAGGACCTCAAGAAGGGAGTACCGACTCGCCCTCCAAGACCTACTTCACTTTCTACTTCTTCCCAGACTTGGTCAAAGGGAAAGAAGAAGAAAGTGAAGAAGAAGAAATGTCTCGGTCCTCAACCACAGGCAAAGATAGCAAAGCCCAAGTGTAGAACACAGAAATCGGTGACGCTGTCCGGGCTCGCAGCTCGGTCGGGAGTACGGATTAGCCCGCGGGGGACTAAACTGGAGAAATAAAATGGAGTCGCCGCCCAGTGTGAACTGGGAAATGATTTAAGGCCGCACTCACCCCTCGCAAAGGAAGACCTCAAACCGTTGGGTTCGGAATGGTCCCTTACTTATGCCAATTGTAATGAAAATATTTATGCAATAGTATAACCAAGTCTTATGTAACACATGCAAGATAATGTAATCAACACACAATATTGCACACCCATAATCGTAAATAAAAAAATGAACACATGTAACCAAGTCTTATGTAACAAATGCAAAATGCATAATTCATAAACGTATTAAACGATGAGGCGCAATAGTGTAACTAATAACAACTATAAAGGCATTAATAATAAAAGCGAGCACACAATCTCATGGACATATCAAATAAATAAATGTGGAAATATAAATAATTAATAAGGGTAAAAGCGTCAATAATGAATGATATGGTTAATTATGTAATGCGAAAGAAATGACTTAAATAAGCAAACATGCACGAAATATGAGGAAAAGAAGTCGATCCACTGCATGTACGTTTGTGGTGCGTTTGATAATACATTCGAACGGTAAACAAAATGCATGCGTTCGAGTAGCGTTTGAGAACTTGTTCGAACGGTAAACAGAATGCATGTGTTCGAGTAGCGTTTGACAACGCATTCGAACGAGATTACCAAAGTGGTATCTAAAATGACACGGAAACATGTATGAATATTGCTCAAGCGGTACATGGAGTTGTATCCCAAGTACAGACCGCACTACCATCCATTCAGATTCGGCTACGGAATTTAAGTCTGGGTTTCCATCCGATATACCGTTAAAAGCAAACACTCAAACATAAACAGAGCACGAATGCGAAAATGAAAAGATGTAAAACAACAACCAAAACAAAGATGGATAATAAAGTCAATAGGGGAAGGGCGCGGCAAAATATTGTGGTAAAGGTAGCCTTTTAGGCTTTTTCTCCCTCAAATAGAGGACCTTTAAACCGACGTAATTAGCCAATGCGCATCAAGCAACAATGCATAATTAAATAAAAGGGATGCGACCAAGGCTGACATCTATATGGGATCTCGTATGCCCGATTGAATGTATTTCGCATTCAATCGAGCATACCTCATCCGGCGCGGCAAAACATCATGGTAAAGGTAGCCTTTAGGCTTTTATCGCTCAAATGGATGACCTTTAATCCGCCGTGATTAGCCCATGCGCACTAGATTACAATGCATGAATAAACAAAGAAATAATATACAGAAAGTAGATAAAAGGGCGCAGTAAAATATTGTGGTAAATGTAGCCTACTAGGCTTTTTCTCCCTTAATAGAGGACCTTTAAACTAACTTGATTAGCCCATGCGCATCAAGCAATAATGCATGAACAAACAAAGAAATAATATGCGAAAAGTGAATAACGGACTAAAAACAAAGATGCGACCAAGGCCGACATCTATATGGGACCTCGTATGCCCGATTGAATGTATTTAACGTTCAACCAAGTATACTTCGTCTGGCGCGGCAAAACGTCGTGGTAAAGGTAGCCTTTAGGTATTTCCCTCGAATTGAAGACCTTTCACCCACATGATTAGCCCATGCGCATCAAGTAACAATGCATGAATAAATAATAGCGGAACAAGATAGATTTAAATCACAAAATGAAACACATGCTTGAAAATTTCTCAAGCGGTACGTGGAGTTGTATCCCAAGTACAGACCGCACTACCGTCCATTCGGATTCGGCTACGGAATTTACGTATGGGTTTCCATCCGATATATCGCAAGAGATAGCACTCAATCATCAACCCAACACAATGAAACCATACGTAAAACACAACGATGCATGTGAATGATCGACAAAGAATAACTGAAAAGATAAATAATAAAAGAGGGGCCTCAGGTCTTACCTTTTAAGATGCTCCTCGGAAGTGCGTTACGTCGTCGCCGGAAGGGTTAATGCTCCTTTATTTTTCTGGTTTGTCGCTGTTTTGGACTTCCGTTTCTTCTGTTTTCTTTGCTGTTTTCGTACGGTTTTGCTGCTGTTTTGGGGTCGATTTGGCTAATGCTTTTTGGTGATATTGGGTCACGGTTTTGGGGTATTTTTGGGACTGTTTTGGACTATTTAGTTGGCAGTGTGGGCTGTAGGGTTTTTATTTTTCACTCGGAGAATTTGATTTGTTTTTCAGTGGAGGGCTGTTGCGTTAGTGGAGTCTTTATTGTTTGTGTGGTGTGCGTTTGTTGTACGGTTTGTGTGTTGAGTGCTTTCGGTCGGTTTATTTGTTGAGAGTGACATGTTGAGTGAGAAGTGAAGGGCTGTGTGTCTTTGTAGGTGCGTGAGTGGGCAGCGAGTGATAGTTTATTGTTTGTAGGTTTAGTTGGCTTTTGTTTGAACGTGAAGATGGGCTGCTTAAGGATAAATGTGTCGGCTTTGTGTGTTTTTGTAGAAAGAGGAAAGTGAATGTTTATGGCATCGCTTCGGCTTTTGTTGGAAGGGCGTGTGTTGATGGCTATTATCGTGATGGGCAGTTTGCTAGTGACGTGATCTGTGAGGTGAGGTGCGTGCGTGATTAGGGTTGCTGGTTTGATGGCTGTTTGCCGAGTGGGGTTGTTGCTTTTAAAGGTTTGATTATTTTCGTTTATTTTATATCAGTAAGTGGCGTGAGTTAGGGTTTGTTTGTTATGAGGAGTGAGGGAGCCGTGAGTGTGTTTAGAGAGAGAATTAAGAACCCAAGGGAGAGAGAGAGAGGACGTGAGTTGTGCAAGCCAAAAAGAGTGTGTCCAAGAGAGCAATAGGGTTTGGTATAGGTCTTTTTTTATAAGAGTGGGCTAGGGTTTTCTTGTGCATGAGATTTCAAAACAAGGAAACAAAATCTTGCAAAAAAAGGATGTGTGTTTAATTAGTTTATAAAGGGAAACAAATTTGTGTAATTTTGGTTGGGAATATCATTAATTTGGTGAGTGATTTATTTAAATTAGGAAGGGGATTTATTTAATTTGGAATGGGATTTGTTTTTATTTTAATTGGATTTGATTTAATTTAATTTAATTTGTGACATGTGTTTTAAATGTTTTAATTATTTTTGGATTGGGTTTGGGCGAAATGGGCTTTGGATGGGTGCGTGGGTTTTGGGCCAATTGGGCTAATATTTTAAAACAGAGATTAATCGGGCGAACCCGAGGCCAATTAGCGTGTTTAATTTTTGATGTATTTATTTTTAAATATTTTCCTTTCGACGTCTGTTTCCCACGACTTCCGCAACTTTTCGGGTAGTGCCTCCGTACGAGGCTCATCATTGGGCTTTATGCAAAAATGCAGTGTCTACAGTCACCCCCACTTTGATGGGACTCGTGCAGTGTGTGACAGTGACAATCCTATCAAAGTCATGTATGCATTTTTTTACTTACTTGGGTTTTCGGCTGTCTTACTTACCTGCTGCTTTGTGAGATGCTTCGAATTGAGTTGATGTACGATGATGGTTCATTTCCAAACCGTTACTGATGTGAGATGATGGTTCATTTCCAAATCATTACTGATGTGAGGTGGTTTATTTCCAAACTGTTACTTATTGAGATGGTGGTCCATTTCTGAACCGTTACTGATGAGAGATGGTTCATTTCCGAACCGTTACTTGTTGAGATGGTGGTCTATTTCCGAACCGTTACTTGCTGAGATGGTGGTCCATTTCCGAACCGTTACTAAGTTGAGATTTTAGTCCATTTTCGAACTGTTACTTGTTGAGATGATGGTCCATTTCCGAACCGTTACTTGCTGAGATGGTGGTCCATTTCTGAACCGTTACTGATGAGAGATGGTTTATTTCTGAACCGTTACTTGTTTAGATGGTGGTCCATTTCTGAACCGTTACTTGCTGAGATGGTGGTCCATTTCTGAATCGTTACTTTTTGAGATGGTGGTCCATTTCCAAACCGTTACTGATGAGAGATGGTTCAATTCAGAACCATTACTTATTGAGATGGTGGTCCATTTCTGAACCGTTACTTGCTGAGATGGTGGTCCATTTCCGAACCGTTACTGATTCGCTCGTCTTTGCCGCATTTTCCTTTTTTCTTCGAAACCTGCGAACATAAAAATACAAATTGCATGTATATGATGTGTATGCATTTATACATGGATGCATTCCCTATTCCGATGGGTTAGGCCTTCATTGTGCTTCTTTGGCGCTTTTCGCCTATTAATGCCTTTAGTCGCCCCCAGGCTTGCCTATAATTTTCCTCTGTCAATTCTATTTCGCTTCTTAGTTGCAATTGAAGTTCCCTCGGGGTTTTCACATGTACCAAGATTAGACGTACTTGTCGAATTAATATCAAATATGCTCATGTCACGCATGTTATAATGCAAATCGAAAAGGTTTGAACAAGTAAGGAAAATAATGTCTTTGTGACTAATAAATGCAGGATTCAAAATAAATGTCTTCGTCATCTGCAGCCTTGTCTTCTCATTTTCTTGAGCATCAGATTCTCCGACTGCAGCAGTTCTTCTTTCTATTCATTCTTCTATTTGTTACTGATCGAGAAATTTTCCCAGGAATCTATCCCTTGCCCCGTTTCATCTTCACTACTGCTACCCCATATCTCTATGTATAAGGCTTGGTGGTCGATGGTTTGGAGGACAAGGCTTTCTGGTAGGCCGGAGCTAATCATGTAGGTGGGTGGTGGAACAGACTGGTAGTTGGGTAGAGGATTTCTGTGTGTATTGGGTTTTTCTTTTTCTAGATCGGGTATTTTATGGGCATGAATGAGGTTTTGGATCTCATGCCTAAGGCGGGTGCAGTTATCAGTTTCATGGCATTTCCTCTGATGGAAGTGACAATTTAGGCTTAGGTTGAGGTTGGGTGGCACAGGGTTTGGAAGTGGTTTAGGCTCTAAGGGTTCTAGGAGTCCTTGCATCTTCAGCTTTTCAAACACATTAGAAAGAGGCTTACCAAGGTTGGAAAACCACATGTTTTTGATGGCAGTGACCTCAGCAGTAGCGGGCATGGTCCCTGAAGGCCCTAATATAGTCCTTCTATTATGGCCATAGAACTTTCTGTTCTCAGCTACTTCCTCCTCAATATCCATAACAGTCTCCCACAACTGTCGAAAATCGCCAATCATAGAGGTCATCCTCCTCAGCTTGTTATAAATAGAGGGCTTGGTGCCCTTAATGATCATCTTGATCTGGTCCTTCTCCGAGGGCCGAGTCTACATTTTCAAGAGCTGGATTCTCCAGTTATCTACATAATCTTTGAAGCTCTCCTCCGGCTTCTACTTGGTATTCTCCAAGTCACGGAACGACAAGTCAATCTCCAAGTCTATGACATACTGATTCAGAAAGGCTTCTGGTAATGCCCTCCAATCATCCTTGACCTTTCTCTCCAAGCCGTGATATCATACCATGGGCGCCCCCTCTAGTGACATCCCGAACATCTTCTGAATCTGACACTTCGACAGACCCACTGAACTCATCACAGAAACATGCTGTCGAAGATGGACCCTCGGATCCTCGTTCCCTTTGAACTTGGAGATTGACCCTCGGATCCCCGTTCCCGTTGAACTCGGATCCCCGTTCCCGTTGAACATGCACGGAATGACAAGTCAATCTCCAAGTCTATGACATACTGATTCAGAAAGGCTTCTGGTAATGCCCTCCAATCATCCTTGACCTTTCTCTCCAAGCCGTGATATCATACCATGGGCGCCCCCTCTAGTGACATCCCGAACATCTTCTGAATCTGACACTTCGACAGACCCACTGAACTCATCACAGAAACATGCTGTCGGAGATGGACCCTCGGATCCCCGTTCCCGTTAAACTTGGCTATATCGGGCATCTTGAACTACGAAGGCATCTGTTCTTCGAAAGTCATCGCATCGTAGTCTAGCAAATCATCATGTTTGCCCTTCAGCTTGTGGGTAACTGACTCTACCTGATCCATGAGTTTCTGTAATTCTACCTGAGACCTGGCTACTTTTCCCATGGTATACTCTGCCATGTCATCATCGAAAGCGGGGATCTCATCACTCACCCTATTCGGAGGCTCTTCATGCCTGACATTCTCATTGTTTTCTATTCCCCCTGCGCGGGGCACTGCTAAACTGGCCACGGCGGTGGCTAAAGCTTGTAACTGTTCAATAATCTTAGTGAGGTTGGTCTCTAATTGATCCATGCGGGAAGTCTCATTATCTGACTCACTCATGTTTGCTAACTGTTTTTTAATGAGCCTTACTTTTTCTCTAACCCAACAGATATTTATTATGGCTATTAAAACTGTGAGTTAGCATGATGCATGTATTCGCGCGTTGCGTGAGATATATAAGATGTATGTGGTTATCAAAACATCATATATCTTTCCGACTGTATTCCTCCCATACTCGTGGTAAGTCCATTTCTATCCTAGGTATGGCTCATTTTATGCACCAATGTATGGTACATAAAATCGTTCTCTCTTATGCTACAAGGGTGAACCTTGGCTACCTCAGTCCATTTCCATCAGTAAAAGACAAAGACCGCCCATTTACAACATGGACTAAGCCTATTATGGGATCATGCCATTGTCTAGAAACGATGAATTGTGCTTTCAGCAACCGCAGTCATGGGGATGAACTTGGAGGTATCCAAAATAAACAAATATGTTATAACAAGGCGTATCCTTTCTGGATGAAAGCCAGTGCGGATATCGGACTCAAGCTTCTGGCATACTTGGATCGTATTTGGATTTTCTAAGCCCATCAAGGTTTTCATACAAGTTGGCCCATTATCATTTTAAAGCATTCAATCACATTATTGCGAGGTGCAAACTTGTCCCAGTTGCAAAAGGCCCAACAGGTTTACACTTTCCAATAACGTGGCTAAACAACCTCAAATGATATGGGGCCCAAACACAAAGTGGCCCATCGGCATTTTAGAAGCTTTTCGCCCAATCGTCATAAGACACAAACTCATCCCAGTTTAAATGGCCCAACAAGTTCACATCTCATGACAAGAAGTCCAAATGATGATGGTCCCAAACACAAGCATAAAGGGTGGCTTCTATAGGTCATGCAACTATGGTTCATATGCAGGTTTTACAAGGGTATGGATAAAGGCTCATGTCGGTGAAGGGTTGCCCATAACTAGGTCTCCCCACTCAAGGGTTCGAACGACCAAGTGAGCGCACCTTTTTTATACCCTAAGGTAGGTGCCAACGAGTGATGATACCATATAAAGATCTGCCGATTCGAGCGAAAATGACTTCACGATGCATGAATAACTGTCAAATGGATTCCTCTATTGAAAATTCCCCAGAGGGATGGTGGAGCGAACTCTCTTAAATACCCTTACCTCTTAGGCTCTTATCGCATTGGTGACAAGAATAAACAATAGATCCTCCAAATTAGTCCATCACTTTAAATATGCCTTAAGGTAAGCTTTGAGTAAATGATTATCTAGATGTCTTCACAGCTTTTCCTTTTGGCTATAAAAAGGTAGTGAGTGAAGGAAGACACCAAATCATTATCTAACAATAATACCTTTGGTTAAATCAACTTTAGTTTGGAAAGTTTTATTAACCCCTTGGTCCCAACCCACTTTTAGACAAGGTGAACTAAAGCAAAAATCACAAACATTACAAGACATTATTTCGGGGCCGATTCTCTATCCCTAGTGGAGTCGCTAGACTGTAAAACATAGAAATCGGCGACGCTGTCCGGGCTAGCGGCCCGGTCAGGAGTACGGAGTAGCCCGCGGGGGACTAAACCGGAGAAATAAAATAGAGTCGCCACCCAGTGTGAACTGGAAAATGGTTTAAGGCCACACTCACCCCTCGCAAGGGAATACCTCAAACCGTTGGGTTTGGAATGGTCCCTTACTTATGCCAATTGTAATGAAAAGATTTATGCAATAGTATAACCAAGTCTTATGTAACATATGCAAGATAATGTAATCAACACACAAGATTGCACACCCATAATCGTAAATAAAAAAAATGAAGGCAAAATGCATAATTCATAAACGTATTAAACAATGAGGCGTAATAGTGTAACTAATAACAACTATAAAGGCATTAATAATAAAAGCGAGCACACAATCTCATGGACATATCAAATAAATAAATGCGGAAATATAAATAATTAATAACGGTAAAAGCGTCAATAATGAAATGGTATGGTTAATTATATAATGCGAAAGAAATGACTTAAATAAGCAAACATGCACGAAATATGAGGAAAAGAAGTCGATCCACTGCATGCACGTTCGTGGTGAGTTTGATAATGCGTTCGAATGGTAAACATAATGCATGCGTTCGAGTAGAGTTTGAGAACGCGTTCGAACAGTAAACAGAATGCATGTGTTCGAACGAGATTACTAAAATGTATCTAAAATGACACAGAAACATGTATGAATGTTGCTCAAGCGGTACGTGGAGTTGTATCCTAAGTACGAACCGCACTACTGTCCATTCGGATTCGGCTATGGAATTTATGTCTGGGTTTCCATCCGATATACCATTAAAAGCAAACACTCAAACATAAACATAGCACGAATGCGAAAATGAAAAGATGTAAAACTACAACCAAAACAAAGATGGATAGCAAATTAAATAGGGGAAGGGCGCGGCAAAATATTGTGGTAAAGGTAGCCTTTTAGGCTTTTTCTCCTTCAAATAGAGGACCTTTAAACTGACGTAATTAGCCCATGCACATCAAGCAACAATGCATAATTAAATAAAAGGGATGCGACTAAGACCGACATCTATATGGGATCTCGTATGCCCGATTGAACATATTTCGCATTCAATCGAGCATACCTCATCAGGCGCGGCAAAACATCATGGTAAAGGTAGCCTTTAGGCTTTTATCGCTCAAACGGAGGACCTTTAATTCGCCGTGATTAGCCCATGCGCACTAGATTACAATGCATGAATAAACAAAGAAATAATATACGGAAAGTAGATAAAAGGGCGCGGTAAAATATTGTGGTAAAGGTAGCCTATTAGGCTTTTTCTCCCTCAAATAGATGACCTTTAAACCAACGTGATTAGCCCATGCGCATCAAGCAACAATGCATGAACAAACAAAGAAATAATATGCGAAAAGTGAATAATGGACTAAAAAAAGAGGAGATGCGACCAAGGCCGACATCTATATGGGACCTCGTATGCCCGATTGAATGTATTTCACGTTCAACCAAGTATACTTTCGTTCGGTGCGGCAAAACATCGTGGTAAAGGTAGCCTTTAGGTATTTCCCTCGAATTGAGGACCTTTCACCCACATGATTAGCCCATGCGCATCAAGTAACAATGCATGAATAAATAAATAACGGAACAAGATAGATTTAAATCACAAAATGAAACACATGCTTGAAAATTTCTCAAGCGGTACGTGGAGTTGTATCCCAAGTACAGATCGCACTACCGTCCATTCAAATTCGGCTATGGAATTTACGTATGGGTTTCCATCCGATATACCGCAAGAGATAGCACTCAATCATCGACCCAACACAAATGAAACCATACGTAAAACACAACGATGCATGTGAACGATCGACAAAGAATAACTGAA
The DNA here is from genome assembly GCA_019454045.1 of Zanthoxylum bungeanum. Taxonomy (NCBI): domain Eukaryota; kingdom Viridiplantae; phylum Streptophyta; class Magnoliopsida; order Sapindales; family Rutaceae; genus Zanthoxylum; species Zanthoxylum bungeanum. The sequence continues at coordinate 26,864 of SKCR01026568.1, forward strand.
AAGATAAATAATAAAAGGGGGGCCCTCACGTCTTACCTTTTAATATGCTCCTCGGAAGTGCGTTATGTCGTCGCTGGAAGGGTTAATACTCCGTTATTTTTTTGGTTTGACGCTATTTTGGACTGTCATTTCTGTTGTTTTTCTTCGTTGTTTTCGTACTGTTTTGCTGATGTTAAGGGGTCGATTTGGCTACTGCTTTTGGGTGATATTGGGTCACGATTTTTGGGTATTTTTGGGACTATTTTGGACTGTTTAGTCGGCAGTGTAGACGGTATGGTTTTTATTTTTCACTCGGTGAATTGATTTGTTTTTTAGTGGAGGGTTGTTGCGTTAGTGGAGTCTTTATTGTTTGTGTGGTGTGCGTTTGTTGTACGATTTGTGTGTTGATTGATTTCGGTCGGTTCGTTTGTTGAGAGTGGCGTGTTGAGTGAGAAGTGAAGGGTTGCGTGTCTTTGTAGGTGTATGAGTGGGCAACGAGTGAGGGCTTATTGTTTGTAGGTTTAGTTGGCTTTTGTTTGAACGTGAAAATGGGCTGCTTAAGGATAAATGTGTCGGCTTTGTGTGTTTTTTTGTAGAGATAGGAAAATGAGTGTTTATGGCATGGCTTCGGCTTTTGTTTGAAGGGCATGTGTTGATGGCTGTTATCGTGAGGGGTAGTTTGCTAGTGGCGTGATCTGTGAGGTGAGGTGCGTGCGTGCGTGATTAGGGTTGCTGGTTTGATGGCAGTTTGCCGAGTGGGGTTGTTTCTTTTAAGGGTTTGATTCTTTTTGTTTATTTTGTATCAGTAAGTGGCGTGAGATAGGGTTTGTTTGTTATGAGGAGTGAGGGAGCCGTGAGTGTGTTTAGAGAGAGAAGGAAGAGAAAAGTGAGAACCCAAGGGAGAGAGAGAGAAAGGACGTGAGTTGTGAGAGCCAAAAGGGGTGTGTCCAAGAGAGCAATAGAGTTTGGTATAGGTCTCGTTTTATAATAGTGGGCTAGGGTATTCTTGTGCATGAAATTTCAAAACAAGGAAACAAAATTTTACAAAAAAGGGATGTGTTTAATTAGTTAATAAAGGGAAACAAATTATGTAATTTTGGTGGGGAATATCTTTAATTTGGTGAGTGATTTATTTAAATTAGGAAGAGGATTTATTTAATTTAGGAATGGGATTTGTTTTGATTTTAATTGGATTTGATTTAATTTTATTTAATTTATGACATGTGTTTTAAATGTTTTAATTATTTTTGGATTGGGCTTGGGCAAAATGGGCTTTGGATGGGTGCGGGGGTTTTGGGCCAAGTGGGCTAATATTTTAAAACAGAGATTAATCGGACAAACCTGAGGCCAATTAGCGAGTTTAATTTGTTGATGTATTTATTTTTAAATATTTTCCTTCCGACGTCAGTTTCCCGCGACTTCCGCAACTTATCGAGTAGTGCCTCCGTACGAGGCTCATCATTGGGCTTTATGCGAAAATGCAATGTCTACACCAAGAGGGCTTCTGAAGACAAATGCCATCACTGCAGCAAAGTTGGGCACTGGAACAGAAACTGTCCTGACTACATTGCCCCGCTGAGGAGGGAGAGAGCATCGACATTAGGTACATTTATTTTTCCAGTTATTGATATATCTTTGGCTTATGAAGACGTTACATCCACCTGGATTTTAGTTTCTGCTTGTCCCATTCACATTTGCAAGTCGTTGCAGGTGCTGAAGGAAAGTAGGAAATTGAAGCCTTGAGAGATGCAGTTGCGGTTCGGGAGTGGAGACTCACTGGATGCAGTTGCAGTGGGAGTATGCGAGATCACTTTGCTGAAATGGACACTTTTGTTAAATGATTGTTATTTTGTACCTGGATATGTAGCTAATATTATATCACTTTTTGTATTGGATACAGAAGGCTTTCGTATTAATATTAAGAACTGTTCTTTGTATTTTTATGATAAATGTAATATTCAGATCCTTTGTTGTCCAAACAAGCATGGTCATTATACATTGAAAACTTCAAAAGATATTTTAAACACTGGAATTAATAAACGTAGTTTACCTATAATTAATAATACTGAACTTTGACATATGCGACTAGGTCATATAGGCGTTAAACGCCTTACCCAATTGGTTAGGAATGGTTTGATACCAGATCTCACCATTGAATCCTATCCAACTTGTGAATCGTGTATTCATGGTAAGATGACCAAAGCCTCATTTTCTGGTGTTGGACACCACGCCACTAACTTACTGGAACTCGTACATTCTGATGTATGTGGTCCACTAAGTCAGACTACTCACAGTGGTTATTCATACTTCGTTACCTTTACCGATGATCTGTCACGGTACGGTTATGTCTATTTGATGCGACATAAATCGGAAACCTTTGAAAAGTTCAAAGAGTTCATAAATGAAGTAGAAAAACAAACCGGCCAAATTATAAAATGCCTTCGATCTGATCGAGGCGGTGAATATATGAGTGGTGAGTTCATGGATTATATGAAGGAGAATGGGATTCTCGCTCAATATACTCCTCCAGGTACTTCACAGCACAATGGAGTGTCTGAGAGGAGAAATCAGACTTTATTGGATATGATCCGATCAATGTTGAGTTTCACATATTTTCCCTATTACTTATGGGGCTACTCTCTTTTAACAGCTGCACATCTTTTGGATAAGATTCCTTCAAAAGCTGTTCCTACGACTCGGTATGAGATATGGTTCGATAGGAGACCAAATCTTAGTTACATTAAGTTTTGGGGTTGTCCTGCTTACGTCAGGGTGACTCAGCAAGATAAGCTTTCGCCTTGAGGGCAAAAGTTTAGGTTTATCATATATCCTTCGAATACGATGGGATATATGTTCTATGATACCGAGCATCGAAATGTGTTCAAAGCTCGCTTTGTAAAATTTATAGAAGTATAATTTTTGTCAGAAGGTGGTAATCATAGACAGGTTGAACTTGATGAAGTCCAACCTGAAAACAACGAACCAACGGAGGAACCTGAAGTTCAAGTAGATGAATGACCTTCAACACACACACTCCGTAGGTCAGAAAGGGTATCTAGACCTCCTGAACGCTTGTATTTGATACAAGAAAAAAGTCTAGATGTTCTCTTAGTAGAAGAGACTGATCCTTTCACCTATAGAGAATCGATGTTGGACATCGACTCCGTGAAATGGCAAAGTGCCATGAAATCCGAGATAGACTCAATGCATGAGAATCAAGTTTGGGACTTGGTTCCGCTTCCCGAAGGAATTGTTCCTATCGGTTGTAAATGGGTTTACAAGAGGAAGAGAAGGCCTGACGGTAAGGTTGAAACTTACAAGGCCCGACTGGTAGTAAAAGGTTACACGCAGCGACCTGGCGTCGACTACGATGAAACTTTTTCACCAGTAGCAATGCTTAAGTCTATTTGGATTTTTCTTTATATAGCTGCATATCATGACTACGAGATTTGGAAAATGGATGTCAAAACGGCTTTTCTAAATGGATTTCTTGATGAAGAAATCTATATGGAACAGCCGGAAGGTTTTGCGTCCAGCGAAAACTTGGGTATGGTGTGTAAGCTTAAAAGTCCATTTATGTACTTAAACAAGCTTCACGAAGATGGAATCTTCGATTCGACGAGATTATTAGATCGTCTGATTTTCTCAAGAATTCGGAAGAATCCTGTGTGTATTAGAAGGCCAGTGGGAGCATGGTCATATTTTTAGTCCTATATGTTGATGGCATCCTAATTATTGGGAATGATTTAGGTATGTTACAAAGCGTCAAAGCGTACCTATGTAAGAATTTCTCCATGAATGACTTGGGAGAAGCTTCTTATATTTTAGGGATAAAACTCTATAGAAATAGACAAATGAAGTTGATTGGGTTATCCCAATCAACGTACATAGATAAGATCTTGGAACGGTATAATTTTGGTAACTGTAAGATAGTAAACATACCATTCAGACATGGGATTCATCTTTCTAAGAAGATGAGTCCACAAACAGAAGATGAGAAGGTTAAAATGTCTAACCAACCTTATGCTTCGTGTTTGGGTAGCGTAATGTATGCCATGTTATGTACAAGGCCTGATATCAGTTTCGCTATTAGTGTAACTAGTCGATATCAGTCCCATCCAGGTAATGACCATTGGATGGCCATTAAACATATCCTGAAATATCTAAAAGGTACTAAGGATAAGTTAATAATTTATGGAGGAAACGAACTACAAGTTAACGGGTATACGGATTTTGATTTCCAATCAGATCCTGATGATAGAAATTCTACATCTGGATTCGTATTTACCCTTAACGGAGGTGCAGTTTGTTGGAAGAGTTCCAAACAGGGATCAACAGCAGTTTCCACCACTGAGGCGGAATATATTGCAGCTTTTGAAGCTGTAAAAGAGGCTGTGTGGATAAAGAAATTTATCACAGAATTGGGGGTTGTCCTAGGTATCGAGAATGTGATTCTGTTATACTGTGATAATACTGGAGCCATTGCGCAAGCAAAGGAACCGAGGGCGCATCAGAAGTCGAAGCATGTGGAACGCAAGTACCACATCATTCGAGAAATTGTGTCGCGAGGGGATATTATCGTGTGCAAGGTACCGAGTGAAGATAATGTAGCAGACCCGGTGACGAACACCATACCTCCGAAGTTGTTTGATAAACACGTGGATTCGATAGGTATTAGATACAATCGTTATTGGCACTAGAGCAAGTGGGAGTTTTTTTTGGGTTGGTGCTCAGAGCGCCAATTCCCGGTTGTATTTCTTTATGAATACTACTGTAAAACATTATTATTATGAATAATATATGCAATTTCTATAATATAATGTATCTTTTTATATGGTAAAGACGTAATGACCTTGGAATGACTAGTCATGGTGCTGTTGCAAAAGCGTCACAATTGACATTGAGTTGTATCATGACGTTGTCATTCTCAGACTGTTCCTGGTCAAGGTTTACACTACTTGGTCAATATAGTAAACCCGTTGAGACCGGTACATGTCGTATACTGGAATACATGATTCCAATGGTTTCTCAATGAACCATAAGTCTTGGAGACTAGTATAGACGTGTAGGTGTTTATAGCGGATAAACACCGAACGACTCACCGAAGATTCTTAATGGATGGTACACCAACGTCAATAAGAATCTTATCGGGTTGAGTAGCACTTATGATTCTTCGACTTGAGATACCACTGTGGGCACATGCGACATCTTCCACACTTAGATGGCAGTCACGTCACATATCTATTTAGATCAGACCTCCGCCTGTTCGTTGGGTGTGGATAGATCCTCAGGGTGTCCTGTGTGTATCGAGATAGGATCCGTCAGTTCTGTGTATCAGAGCATAGGTAGTCCATATGATTAGCAATCAGATAAAAACCATGGGCCCGTGGTACAATTTAGAAGCCAGTTCTAAATGTTCTTTTTTGAGATTGCTAATAGAGAGGTCGACGGGATAATCCCTATAGAGATTTGACGTTTACATTTATATCTCTGGGATATATCCGGATAATTGTGACGAAGGAATTATACATTTGCCATGACCTCGACCTGTATGATTCAGCGAGTTTATCCGTGATCGTCATAATTTACGGGTGGATAAATTATGGACACGAAATTGAATTTCGTGACGGATATGCATGAATCTAGAGAGTCTCACTAATGAAATATACTCGTAGAGCACTATGGCAACATTTATGAATAGTGTTGATTATTTATAAAGTCGTTTAAAGGTTAAACGTAAAATACATGTGTAGGGACCTCATAGTTATTTCCTATTTTTTTGTGTATTTGCATTTAATGATGGATTAATTCAAATACACATTAATTAATTGTCAAATTGAGAAATTTGACTAATAAAATAAATATATATTTATTTAATATTTAATGTAAATATAATACATATATTTAATATATTTGTATTTAATTAATTAATTAATTATTTAATTGTTAAATGATTAAATTAATTGAAATACAAATATCTTAAAGTTATGATAAATGTGAGATGACCTAAATATGCTTTACTTGACTTTAAAGAATTCATTAAAGTGTTAATGATATCAAAAGTGCAAGTGGACAAGTGGGCTTTAATTAAACAAATTGAAAAATATACCTAGATATTTTTCTTTGTTGATTTTCGGCCAATATACAAAAATAGCCAAGTGTTGGATATTTTTTATTAACCAAAATCTTATCTAAAAACTCCATTAAAAGAAAAATAAAAGAAGCTTGAGGAAGAAGAAGAAAGACAAAAGGAGAAATCAAAGAAAGCTTGGTTTTTAGTGAGTTTTCTCAACTTACTATTAGAGAGGAAATGTTCCTTATGTTCTAGGCTACATCTTGTGATGTTCTCATGTTTTTCTATTCTTTATTCTTGGTGTTTTTGTTTGATGGAAGTTTTTGGATAGTGTTGGGTTTCTATTAAGTCCCAAAGATCAAATCCAGCAATGAAACTCATGTGCGAATACTTACAATGATCGGTTGAGCGATGCGTTGAACAACAAAAATTCTTTTTCTCCTCCATGAAGCTCACGACAGTAGGCTGTTTTGTGTCCTCCAAATTCGGCCATGGATGATCCATCAAGCTCCAAGCTTTGTGATGTGTATTCCAAGCTCACGAAATTAGTTCCCTATCACCTTTGGAAGACCCCGTATGTGTGCTAGCACTTGGTAATTTTGCCGTAAAATCACCATCTTGCTTCTCCTTTGTTCTCGACAGTGGCAGAAAAATAGAAGAAGAAAAGTGGTCCAAAACCGTGAGAGAGAGAGATGATAGAATGAGAGAGATGAAGATGTGTTGGTTGTTCAAATATTGTAATTGATTTTCTAAAAATCTGATACACAATTTTTGCTTCCAAAAAGTCAAAGCAATTAAGCCACAACCACCTCCATCACTATTCACATCACTCATGACAAGTTGTCAAATCACTCAAAGTGACTAGACATCACATCAATCCATTGACTAGTGATTTGACGCTTGATGTGACATATGGGCCGCACTTTAATTCGCAATACGAGTGCGCCCCCAAACACTCCCGGGCTCGGGTTCGCTAATTCAAAATTAACGAATTTTCCGTTGCGACGTAATTAAATAATTATGCCTAGCAAAATCACTATTCACGTCGTTAACGAATTAATTCTAAATTAACTCGTTTGCCAGAATTAAAATCCAATTTCAATTCCGCGTCGAAATCTAATTTCCTTTAATATATCGAATATATTAATTTATCGATTAATTCTAAATTAATCGTTCTCTCTCTTTATAATAAATATTTTATCCCAGATAAAATACCTCCGTAATTAATCCCAGATTAATTTTCTCTCTCATCTAATTAATCCCAGATTAATAAAGTGCGAGTCATACGTCATCGGTGAATCTTCGGGAAGCGACCCATAAGATCCCCGGATATGTTGGCAGTAAATCTGGTCGTCGGACTATCCGAACACGTACGTACCTAGTACTACATTTTTACCGATTTACAAGACATGGTTGGCTTCTAGCAAAACATCATGCCTACCCAATTCTCCAGAAATATCCTTACTGGAATATTTGATCTATATCAGGCGTAGTATACGTAGTATTGCGTATTTCGATCCAACATCGGATGTCACGTGCAAGGACTGGGGTTGGAAATGTGTCTACCCCGTACGAAGCACATATCGGATCTCTGGTAACTAGTCTCTATAATCGGATAATCATGACCTAGTCATATTATCCCGATGAATGCAGTACATAAGTGAACCAGTTCTATATCCTACGTGATCATCATCTCCACTATGAGTCGAGTGATACTTCCGTCTCGACATCACACCCAATACACTACGATTCTCAATATACCAAGAAGAGGCTTACACAGAACCTGTTAAAGCCCTGGACGACCAAAACCAAAGTACATTGATTGTCGCAAGTATTAGCGGTGCAAGTCTCAGGTTAAGACCAAATACACCTACCCTGATTCAGACTTCCATAGACACATAGTCATACTACCAATGGAATTCCAAGGGGTCTATCCAGAGCGAAGCTGTTTCCGTACCATCGGTAAACACAACCTCCTTTTACACTTGCATGATTATCTTATACGCAAATATATGAGAACAATGCATTATGCTCCCATAACACGCACAAATGTAATACTAGTCTTTTACGCATTATCGATGTCCAATCTCGATAATACTCTGACTAGGGATATTTAATGATTAAACCTTCGTGGATTGATACTGTCTCATATCATCTCAATCCGGAACTAATCATATGGACCTTCTATCAATTATACATCTAGGTAATCCAATTACAAATGATAAAAAGGCAATTTCCTTTACCACATAGTTAATTTGTACAACAACACCATGATCTGTACAAATAGTGATGCTATGGGTCATAATTGTCCAACAATCTCCCACTTGGCCTATAGCCAATCACTCAAGTGTCCTACACCCGAACTATGTACGGTTCGCTCAAAATTCTGCTGAGGAAAGGCTTTCGTCAGCGGATTTGCATGATTATCATCTGATACGATTTATACGATCATCACATCGCCACGATGTATGATCCGAACGAATCAGATGAATAGTCGAAGTATTTATCTGGATCGTTGATGAGACCATTAATTCTTTAGCTTGCGCTGTAGCCTAGCTCAGCTGCTAACAGAACTATATATAATCTAATTAGATTATTATCAATCCAGAAGGCTTCTATTGCTGCCTCAGCTGCAGCAATAATCCACTTTTGTTGTTTATTCGGTAATAGTATATTGCTTGAAAGATTTCCAGCTCACTGTTCCATTATTCAAACTTTATAGTACCGTTCTTACGACTCATAGTCGTTATTGTCGGTTAGGAAATTTGCAACGGTGAACCCAGTCACTTCAACTTCTCCTTCTCCATAGTATAAGAAGGCATCCTTAGTTCCTCTAAGATACTAAATGATGTTCTTAACATCAATCCAATGACTATCACTTGGATTGGCCCGATTGTGACTCAATATGCTCGAAGTGTATGAGACACCAGGTCGCGTACATTTATTTCAATGTACGAGTTCTCGGAGAGTACTAACAACTTTAAATATATCCCATTAGATCTTTATTCCTAGAATAAAGGTTGTTTCTCCCAAGAATTCTATGGAGAATTTTTCATGAAAGCCAAGCTTTCACCGATTGTATTATGGGAATATCATTTCCAATAAATGACATGTCATCATTGTATAGGACATTCACTGTCAGTGCGCTCCCACTAACCTCCTTATATACACAAGAATCATTTTCGTTTTGAATTAAATCATATACCATTATGATTACATCAAAACGATAATTCCAAGAACGCTATGCTTGCTTCAATCCATCCATGGATCGAATAACCTGCAAACCTTGTTTACTAGTTTTGGTATGATAAAACCATCAGGATGTTATAAACATCCTCTAAAAGGTTTCCTTTTAAGGAAAGCGGTTTTGGCATTCAGCTGCCACATTTCATAAATGAAACATGCAGCATCAGCAAGCATTATCCAAATGGATTTAACAATGGCAACAAGTAAAAGGGTTTCGTCATAATTGACACAATGTTGATAACGATACCTTTCTGCTACAAGCCTAGCTTAGTACGTTGGTATGTTGCCTTCCATGTATGTCTTCCTTGAAGACTTAAATAGTACCAATAGGCACAATGCCTTGCGGTACTTCAACTAGTATCCAAACTTAGTTGGTACACATGGAATCCATTTCGGACTTCATGGCACTTTGCCATAATAGGGAGTCGATACCTTGTATCACTTCCTCATACGTAGTCAGTTCGTATTCCTCAATAAGATTGACATCTTTATGAGGTGAGATCAGAAACCCATACCTGCCAGGTTGTTTTCTGACTCTCTCCGACTTACGCGGTTCTTGTGTATTCGAAGATTATTGGTATAGTTTCATCCTTGATGAACTATTTGTGTTCCATTGAGGACTAGGTGCCTGGAACAGTATTACTCCGATTTTCATCGAGTTTTACTTTCCTCCCACTTACCACTGCATATAGGTATTCCTCTTAGGAAAATCATATGGCGAGCAACAATTAAATTGTTCTCTTATGAGTTGTATAAGTACTATACTTTGGTTTCCCTAGGATAACCCACAACATATGCCTAGCATACCCAAATCTTCAGGAATGAGAAAACCCAGTTTCTTTCATGTTCATACCTAATATGAAGTCTGTCTAACAGATTTTTATGGAACCTCATTCAAAATAAGTTCTGCACTGTTAAATGTGTATCCGTTGAAGGAAATGGTAGCTCAAAGCGACTCATGATTAACCTTATCATGTCCAAAAAAACTCGGTTTCTCTGTTCGGACACACCGTCAAATTGACGTGTTCCGAGAGGAGTCCTGATGAGCGGAAAATATATCAATATTTACCGCCCCTTTTACTTAATATTGTTGTTTCAGTTTCTCGGGTTTGATGAACGTTTTGATATGTTTTATTTTATTTTGCAGATAAAATAATATCGGGACTCAATGAAATCATTTAGGATGAAATTTGATCAAATAAGGGCAATTATTGGACTTGATATATTAATTTTGGAGATTGGAAACTTGAAAGGGCGTTTTTGACGAAGTGCAGTTTTGGAAATTCCAGTTTTGCGCATCTGTCGTATTTTGGGTATAACTGTTTACTCAGATATCGGATTGAGCTGATTCAAGTTTCAGATTAAAGAAGACGCAAAGATCTACAACTTTTAAAGAGAACATCTTTTCAAATTATGATGATTTCATGACCGAAATGGATGAACCATCCAGAAGTGTGTGGAGTGTAATTATTAAAAGTCATTATCAATCATTTTCAAAGCAAAATATTAATTAATAAATAATTAATAAAAATTATCAAATCACCACCAAACAAGATAAGAATTAGTGGAGCAATTATGGATTTGGTGGAGTAATTAGTGGAGAAATTAATAATGGATTTGGTGGAGAAATTGATTGATGATTTGATGGTGGCAAAATTTTGCCTATAAATACCAAGCCATTTCATTTGTAAAATTCATACTTTCTTCTTTGAAATCCTTAATGAAAAATAAAAAGATTGTATCTAGTTTGTTTATTTTTAGTTTTCAGTAATTAATTTTCAATTTCGCACTTTCTTTTCTTTACTTTTCAGTTTTACTTTACGTAATTTACTTTTACGCATAACACTTTCCTTTCTTTACTTTTCAGTTTTTATTTTTCAACCATGAGGAGGTAACTTCCCTCTGCCGAGGTGAAAGGTAATTCTTTTACTGTTACTATCTTAGATTAATCTCCCTTAGACACTATTCTAAAATTTGACTTAAAAAGGAATACCGCTATATTGGTCGGTGAGCTATTTAATTTAAACTGTTAAACCTGACTAAGCAAGGATACCGCCAGATTGGTCGGTTGGTAATTTAATTTTGGTTCCGCCTTTATGGCTGGTTATTTCTTTATCGCCTACATGGCAGGTTCATGGATAAATTTTACCGCCTTTATGGCTAGTCGGACTTAACTTGACTTAATCAGGGTACCGCCTATATGGTCGGTTGGTTTTAATCTCACAAGTGATTATGTTATACTAAGGGAGATATCTAAGTTAGTAATTAGTAAAAGTAATTCCTTTTATCTTGGCAGTTTATTTTCATTTACTTTCCCGCTTTTACTTTCTCGCAGTTACTTTTTAGCATTTTTATTTTATGTCTTTTAAGTTTTCATTAGCCATAGCTATGTATTGTAACTAAGTTAGTATCTAGGGTTGTGATGAATTTCAATATAACCGGTTTATAAGGGGTTAGATTATAGGTTGGGTAATTTAAAGATTTATTTATTGAGTCTTAATCTTAATACTTTTTATTAACTGGCCATTAATAAAATTGATTAGGTAAACTTAAAATGAACTAGACATAGGGATTTTAAGTTTAAGACCTTAGACTCAATAACCCACGATCTTCCTTGAGGATAGATAACACTTTTAATAGATTTCCTTACAGGATAGGAATATACCTGTCGGGCGGGGGTAGCCATAATTGGAACTTAATCTTAATGAATCTAGGTAATTTGGTTGACATAGACATATGGTTCAATTGGATTATACTAGGTATTTGAAATTGACCATCGGAAGAGGCTTTTACATAAATTAGTGTTCCAGGTTAATAAATCAATATATTACCCAACTTTAAGATAACCACTTCATCTTCTAAATAATATTGGAATTAATCACAACCCTGGATAGTTTTTATAAATTTGGATTTTTCTCAACCTACTTTTAAGAAATTTTATTACTTGTTTTAAATTTAGAATCATCGTCATTTCAAATCAATCAATCAAACAACCTGTTAGATACTGGTAATCAGTTGGCCCCATAAATTAATAACAAAAAGGTTTTAAGTCCTCGTGGGATCGATACTTTTTATACTACTTGAACGATACGTGCGCTTGCGTTATACGTGTGTGATTACGCCGGTCAAGTCCTCATTGCAAGAATACTATACTCTTTTAAGTATTAGAGAAACTTATTGCTCAAGCATTTTCATAATGGTCTAACCATGGTGTTTAATACTTTAGCCGATCTGTTTGTCTACTTCGTGTCGAAACTGTAAAAGTTTCTGATTCGTGTTTCATAAGAAACACATAACCATAACACGATGCCACATCCCTAAAGGTAACGAAATATTCATATCCACCTCTAGCCTACCTAGATATGGGCCCACTTACGTCACTATGACTAAGGGTTAACAAATCGGTGGCACTTGCACTTTTACCAAGTAAAAGGTGTTTTAGGCACTTTGCCTAATAAACTAGATTCGTAGACATTATTTGAATAGAGTCAAATCTTTCCAAGTACCCACTCTTCGAAAGTGTGGATATACGAGTCTGGTTAATTGTGTCCCAGACAACAATGCCACATCTAAGTCTGAACTGATTAAATCAGTTTGAGCTATTTGTTTGTCATGTTATACGTTTGAGATTCATTTATATTCAAAATATAAATACTGTTATTCACATCTAATGTGTTTATCTCAATATCATCTTTATAAAATAAAACACTTTAGTGTTCTAGAATATAAAGGTATACCAGCAATGGGTTAAACCCTGATATAGAGATAATGTTTCTAGTCAAGCTAGTTACATTCTAACAGTTTTTTAATTTAAGTACACACCCGAAGGGTAGTTCCTAAACTTAGGTATCTACGGTTAAAACAGCAACTTTCGTCCCGTTTCTGATTCGCAGATTAATCTCCACTGAAGTCAGTATCCTGCTTATCAGTAGATTCTGCACACCAGTACATATTTATGTACCACACTTATTATCTAAAATCCAATTTTAATACTAGTAGTGAACATATTTATGACAAACATATTTGAAGTCGGAGCCTTACCCGTCTTCAATTCCTTCATGTCTGCCTTGTCCATACGGCAGTCACTCTTCAGTGACCCCGTTTGCCACAATTTAGGCCGACATCTAGGGATATGTCCTTTGTCTTCCCAGAAGATTATAATGACTTTGCCTTTGCCCCTTTTCACACCAAAAGCCTTTGGCCAAGCCTTGGCCTTCCAGAATGTCGAAGTAAGATACGCCTTGCGCTTCTTGCCTTATTGCAAACTTTGGCTTTGTCTCCTTGAGAATAGCCATTAACTCTCCAAGAGTTTACTATTGCAATTTAGTACTTCTAAGATCTAAGGATAGATCTATGAAGATCCTTCAATTTCAATATCATACTATAAGGATCTAATCCTTAGTTCTGATTAAGAAATTAAGGAGTCTATTTGGCAAGCGTAATGGATTAAGCACTTAAAGTTATCATCACATGAATCTTCCAAAGATCATGCTCTACTATTTGCTTAACTCCGGGCTTAGGCTCGAGATGTTATTCTATCAAATAGATTTACTTCTAAGTTTTCACGACTATCCTGCAGTTTTATTCCCAATTTGAAAATTAAAGTCGTTTAAATACATTTTTACCCAGGATTATGTTTTAAACACTAATCTTTCAATTTATCTTGATTCCAATAGTTCAATTATCGAATCAACGATTTTAGGTACTATTCATTATAATGATTACTATAGTCTAACTATATAATCAACTATACTTTAATAGGTTAAATTCAATTATATTGATTACTATAATCCAATTATAAAATCAACTATTAATTGAAATAGTTTGAATACAGTCCAACTGTTTTAAAACAACGATTAATTATTAGTCCAACTAATATATTAATTATTGACGAAATATTTGAAATGAGCACGTATGGCAAGTAACTAAACGAATATTGCAAATTTAATACTTGCCTCCCACTATTTTTCGGCGAGCCTCTAACCCTCTGTTGAGTACTCGGGAAACCTTATTTCCTGGTAGGCTAGGATCCCGTTAAATAACACACATTCTTGACTTTGGCCAACAAATTGTATGATAATTAACTAGGTAGATCTCTAAGATCAATTGGATCCCATCCAATTCCTAGATCCAGTAGGTGGACATCCAAGTCCGAAACATATATCTTATATATGCCAATATATCCAATATAGTACCTAACCTTTTTCCTCTGAATCAACTAAGCCTTGGCTTTGGCATAACAAACTTAGTGATCCCAGTTAAGCGGAACCCATTGACCTTGGAAAGCTTCGTAATCAATGTCGATGGACAAGAAGTGATCTTGACTTTGGCCAACAGATCACAACTTGGACAATACACCAATATGGAACAAAGCTTTCATGATTCAAACACATCCTCGACGGATAAAGGTCTTGACTTTGGCCAACAAACCAGTGTCAGTCTTGGATCTTGAGTAAGAATCACTCAATGGAAGGAAAAACGCTTAATATGATGTTGAGGGTTTTTTCGCGTAATAGGCAACCAATTAATTATCTTTGTTAAGGTCTCATCATCATACACCCTTAAACATGCATTCTAAACACATAATAAGGCGCGTAAATAAATATAATAATGATATGCGGATGGATACTTAAACATTGTTCCTAGAACAAATCTCTCACTTTCCTCTCTCCCGCTAGCACAAGTATTACTTCTACCCGATTACATAACACTTCTAAAGAAACCTCATTTACATTGAGGGGAATAGGTGAGAAGAGAATTACACAGAGTAAGGAGGTAATAAGCTGGACTCGCAGGTCCAATTAATAAATTCCAAATTTATTACAACAATTTCCAAAATTGCCACACCCTTCTAATATCCATCTGATATACATTATTCATACATCACAACCATGTATTCACACAAGCATGTTATCAATCAATCTAATCCAATTAATTAATCTGAATATTAATGACCATCCAATATTCAAACAACGATTTGATTTTGCGCGAGTCAAACTTGTTTTGCTAATAAATACTCAAAGTACGAATTCTTGAATTATATTAAACTACAACATTAAATCCAATTTAATTTGTATTTAATACTAACTCATGTATTTAATTCCAAATTAAATATTACACTTTTTAATGTACCTTTACGACTTAGATTCTAAATATAATCGTTACGGGTCTCAAAGCACGATTAACATCCAATGCTAATTTAATTTAAAGTTCAATGGGCTCTTAATTAATTTCTAAGGCGTGGACTCTTGGTCAAATGGGTCAAACCCAAATATCAAAGCCCATTTAAGGAATCACCCTTATTTGCCAAGAAATCAATTTAGGCCCAATTAAAATATTAAAGGTCCATTAAGTCATAATTGGACTTTATGGATATGGTTTTGGGCCCAATTGGGTCCAACCAATTTAGCCTAAACCTAACTTGGTACAACCAAGCCCATTAAGCTCAATTACAACTTTTCAAGCCCAATTTCCAAAATAGGCCCAATTAATTAAATTACCAAATTCCAAATTTCATAACTTAATTAACCTAAAGTGTATGCCATAATTAATTACCCAAATTAAAATTTCCAAAACACAAATTTATACAATTAATTATGCTTATTAACGTCAATTCATGTCCAACACAATTGAATCAAAATCAATCATTTTCCATGCAGATAGTCTCAGCATTTTGGGATTTATTTGTCAAATTCAAAATTCAATCCAATTAAATCTCAAATCAACATTACCCAATTGATTTCAACTCATCCAATGATTAAAATCAAAAAATACCATGACATTTAGGGTTCATCAAGTTTCGGCCAAGCCTACTTTTTGGGCAAAAATGATCCAATCAAATTTTCATGAAATTGATCATATCCAACTTCAATTAAACATCATTCAAGCATACTCAATCAAACAATTTCATCAAATCACGCTCAAATTGATTTTACCCAATTTTAACCCTAAAAGGTTTCATGCTCAAAATGGCTCTGATACCATTGTTGGGTTTCTATTAAGTCCCAAGGATCAAATCAAGCAATGAAACTCATGTGCGAATACTCAAAGAAGTTGAGAAATACTTACAATGATCGGTTGAGCGATGCGTTGAACAACAAAAATTCTTTTTCTCCTCCATGAAGCTCACGGCAGTGGGCTGTTTTGTGTCCTCCAAATTCGGCCATGGATGATCCATCAAGCTCCAAGTTTTGTGATGTGTATTCCAAGCTCACGAAATTAGTTCCCTATCACCTTCGCAAGACCCCGTATATGTGCTAGCACTTGGTAATTTTGCCGTAAAATCACCATCTTGCTTCTCCTTTGTTCTCGGTAGTGGCAGAAAAACAGAAGAAGAAAAGCGGTCCAAGACCGTGAGAGAGAGGAGAGAATGAGAGAGATGAAGATGTGTTGGTTGTTCAAAAATTGAAATTGATTTTCTAAAAATCTAATACACAATTTTTGCTTACAAAAAGTCAAAGCAATTAAGCCACAACCATATTCATCACTATTCACATCACTCATGACAAGTTGTCAAATCACTCAAAGTGACTAGACATCACATCAATCGATTGACTAGTGATTTGACGCTTGATGTGACATATGGGCCGCACTTTAATTCTCAATGCGAGTGCGCCCGCAAACACTCCAGGCTCGGGTTCGCTAATTCATAATTAACGAATTTTCCGTTGCGACGTAATTAAATAATTATGCCAAGCAAAATCACTATTCACGTCGCTAACGAATTTATTCTAAATTAACTCGTTTGCCCGATGTAGGCACTGCATTTTTGTATATAAATCCCGATGATGAGTCTCATTTGGAGGCACTACCTTTTAAGTCGCGTAGCCGCGGGAAACGGACGTCGGAAGGGAAAAGATGGAAATCAGTACTTTATCGAATTCGACTCGCTTGTTTAGCTTCAGGCTCGCTGGTGGACCTCTGTTTTAAAGCACTTTTAGCCTAAAAAACCCGCAAACACTTAACCTTGGTGTAGGCATTGCATTTTCGCATGTGAAACCCGATGATGAGTCTCAGTTGGAGGCACTACCTTTTTAGCTAAGGATATTGCGGGAAACGGAGGTCGGAAGGGGAAATTCAAAATAAGTACGTCATCAAGTTCATTTCACAAGCTCACTGTCTTCGTTAGTGCTGCGTTCATTACTTCGTTCGAACGTCAGGGAGATTGCGGACGTTCGTGTAGCGTTTGAATTGGCGTTCGAACGGCGTCGGTGTTTCTGGTTTTACTGCTAGCCTCGCACCCCAGCCCATTTAGCTCCCCAAAGCCCATAAAACACATCCCAATTTAATTAAATTAAACATTAAACATTAAATAAAATATTTAAATCATTTACCAATTAAATAAAACACAAAATATAATCATACCTAATGAAGATAAATCAAATAGATTAACTTCCTAACTAAACAAATCACATACTAAATTAAAAAGATGTCATGCCTAATTAAAATCAATCATAACCAATTAAATATTTTGACTTCCTAATCTAGCCAAGATTTTTCCCCCCTCAATCCTTGACTTTCCTTGCTCAACACCAAATCAAATCCTCATTTTAATGCACCAAATCCCTTCCTTGTGAGACAAGGTGAAGCCCTAGCCTTCTCTATATAAACAACCCTAACCAATAGCCATCCTCTCCTTCACACAATATCATTCACGGTAATAGCAAAAAGAAGTAAAACAATTCTCTCCTACACCTCCTTCAACAACCGAAACAACCACCCCTCCTCCTAGTTCACGCCCATCACAAACAAAAAGAAGAAAAGAATTTCCAACCCCTAGCTCATACACATAATAACAAACAACTCTCTTCACCCCCACTCTCACATTACCGAAAACAACAAGCCCTCAAACACTCTCATATTACCGAAAATACAATAGCCATTCACACCCCCTCCAACCACCAAAACAACTCCTAATCACCACCGAAAATAGCAACCCCCTAAGCCTCCACACATCACCGAAAAATATACCCCCAACGACAGCCCAAACACGCCCCAAACAGCCACTAAAGTACCCCCGAACAGCAGCCCCCTTCCCACCAAAACTGACCCAAACCAGTCCCTAAATCACGCCCAAACAGTAGTAATTTAACCCCCTAAAACAACAGCAAAATACACTTAAAACATTGCCTAAAAATCTTAAAAACAGTAACATAAAGAGACTGCATTCATAATCCTTAAAATAATCACACACAACTGCACTAAGAACCCCACAAACTTGGAACAGTTCATTGAAACGTCAAAACAGGTGGCCTGAGCAGTGAGTAGCAAAACAGAGGCCGAACAGGAGCAGAACGGAGTTCGAACCGCAAGCAAAACAGCAAAGCAGTGAGCTAGGACGCTAAACCAGTGAACCGGAGAAGTTGAGGAGCTGTACCCTTCCGACGTCCGTGAAACGCAAGCCTGAAAGTTGGCAAAAAGGTTAGACCTGAGGGTATCTTTCACACTCGTTTTTTTTGTATTATTTATTAAATATTACTTGCATGATTGTCATGTTGAAATGCATGTTGTGGCCCTTGAGAAGATAAATATGCATGAATTATGAGATGTAGTATGTTGTGGCTGTGGAATAAAATGAGAGACGTGTCAACTCTCGCGGTATATCGGATGGAAACCCGGACATAAATTTCATAGCCGATTCCGAATGGACGGTAATATGATCTGTACTCGGGACATAACTC
Source organism: Zanthoxylum bungeanum (assembly GCA_019454045.1). Taxonomy (NCBI): domain Eukaryota; kingdom Viridiplantae; phylum Streptophyta; class Magnoliopsida; order Sapindales; family Rutaceae; genus Zanthoxylum; species Zanthoxylum bungeanum. The sequence continues at coordinate 45,842 of SKCR01026568.1, forward strand.
CACGTACCGCTTGAGTAAACGGCACCCTCTTTTGTTTTGTGTTGCTTTTGTTTATTTTTCGTCACTTGAATTCTGTATGTTGTTTATTTATGCATGATTCAATCGAGCGCATGTGCTTAGTAAGTGGAATGAAAGATCCCCTATGGGGAGGGGTTAAAGCCCTTTACCATGATGCTTTGCCGCGCCGGTTGATGTGTGTTCGGTTGGATGCAAGATACGTTCAATCGGGCATACTTAGTTTGATATTATTGTCTTTATCTTTTTATGCATGGTTCAATCAAGCGCATGGGCTTAGTAAGTGGAATGAAAGATCCCTTATGGGGAGGGGTTAAAACCCTTTACCACGATGCTTTGCCGCGCCGGTTGATGTGTGTTTGGATTGGATGTAAGATGTGTTCAATCGGGCATACTTGGTTTTGATATGATTGGCTCTATTTTTGTATGTATGATGCGATCGAGCGCATGGGCTTAGTGAGTTAGTCCAAAGGTCCTCTATTTGAGAGACGAAGAGCCTAAAAGGCCACCTTTGTGACACTACTTCGCCGCACTGGATGTAGTGTGTTTGGGTTGAATGTACGTTCAATTGGGCATACGAAGTCCTACACTTTTATTGTCTTTATTTCATGTGTTGTGATGTGACGTGCATGGGCTTAGTATGTGGGTCTAAAGGTCCTCTCTTTGAGAGACCAAGAGCCCTAAAAGGCCACCTTTACGGCAGTACTTCGCCGCGCCCCTTTATTTTGTTGTTTATGTATTGCGTCCCATTTCATGCATCAGGTCTGTTCCCGTTCGAACGCGTTTACGAACGCAACTCGAATGCGCATGCATTTTGTCTTATCATGCATCAGGTCTCATTTCCGTTCGAACGCGTTCACGAACGCCATACGAACGTGAGCATTTGTTTCATTTCCGTTCGAATGCGTTAACAAACGCCATACGAACGTGAGCATTCTGTTTCATTTCCGTTCGAACGCGTTATCAAACGCCATACGAACGCGAACCTTCTGTTTACCGTTCGAACGCGTTTACGAACGCTACACGAACGCGAACACACTGAACTGAGACATATTCATCACATGCCATGTATAATTGTTTCTTAGGTGATTTTTTTATGGAACCACACATAGTCATTCTTATCTTTGTGCACATAATAATGAAAAGCATGTTTATTCCATTAGTTGCGTCATTTGCCTTAGTCTTGATTTAACGCATTACGATTCATATACCTATGCCATGATGACTTTGGAGTATTATTTCTTGTGATATATCGGATGGAAACCCAGACATAAATTCCGTATCCAATTCCGAATGGACGGTAATGCGGTCTGTACTTGGGATACAATTCCATGTATCACTTGGAAACGTGCTCACATGTATGCTTGTGCGGTTATTATGTATGCTTGTGTTTTTCATGAATATGATATGCTGAATGAAGTTGTATGTTCGTTGTTACTTTGAGGTATTTTCAGGCATGTGTTCTTAGATGTGAGATATATGTGAAATGTATGTATAAGTTTTATTTTGTACCGTGAATTTAGAAGCATGATACTCTTGGAAATAAGTGTCACTTAAGCCTGATTAAATTATTACATAAATCCTGTCATTACAAGTGGCATAAGTAAGGGACCATTCCGAACCCAATGGTTTGAGGTCTTCCCTTGCGAGGGGTGAGTGCGGCCTTAAATCTCATTTTCCCGGTTCACACCGGGTGGCGACTCCATTATTCTCCGGTTTAGTCCCCCGTGGCTACTCCGTACTCCCGATCGGGCCGCGAACCCGGGACAGCATGCGTCGCCCAGTTCATGTGTTCCCACACTTGGCCCAAAACCCCACATCTAGCCCTCATGCATAAATCCAAGCCCATCTCACCCAAGCCCAATCCAAAATAATTAAAACATTTAAAATACATGTCACAAATTAAATTAATTTAAATTAAACCAATTAAAATAAATCTAAATCTAAATTATTAATTAGATAATGTAATGAATTAAATAAAATAATTAAACCATTACCAATTAAATAAAACATAAAATATAATTATACCAAATTAAAATATATAACTCCTAACTAAAAAAAATCATATACTAATTAAAAAGATGTCATGCCTAATTAAATCACTCATAACCAATTTAAAGATATTGACTTCCTAATCTAACAAATTTATTCCTAAACCAAGCCAATCAAATATTCAACCTTCCTAATTCACCAAAATTTGTCCCCCCTCAATCTTGTATTTACCTTACTTGAAACTAAATCATATCCCTTTTTAATTAGCCAAATCCCTTTAATTGTCAACCCTAGCCCTTGTCTATATAAACAACACTTTTCCAAGGCATTCCCCTGACTCTCTAAGACACGGTACAAACAAAACAAAGCAAGAAACCAACCCTAAGACGCCTAGCTACACACGGCCACGCACAAATTGAACACATAGCCATCACAAGCCTTCCACTCATATACTTCAACAGCCTCATAGCCCTTCGCCACATAGCCTCCACTTTAACACACTCAACTCACGCCAATATGCGCACATCACAGCCCACTATCACTCACGATCACTTAGCACACACTTGCACCTTGCCACATCCCCACTCAAGCCATCATCCGCCCATTCAATCAGCGCACCACAGCCCACGCCACTCACTGCCACCTATCCCCAAAAACCCCTCAAAGCCACGCCCAAACAGCCCCTCTACGTTGCCTTCCATTACACGCCAAAACAGCCCACTGCACTGTCTCCCTCACGGCCGCAAACAGCCCCCCTCTACTGCCAGTAAATTGCTGCCCATTAGACCCTTAAAATTGACCGAATAAACACCCCAAAAACTGTCTTGAAACTGTCCCAAAAACTGCACCCAAAACTGCCCCGAAATTGTCCAAAACATCCCATAATACACCAAAAAACAGTGACCAGAAAACCGCGAGGAAACAGCAGCAAAACGGAGTGAAAACAGTGACCAAAACAGCAAAACAGCGAGCTAAGACATTAATCCAGTGAACCGGAAGAGTTGCGGAGTGATAGCCCTTCCGACGGCCGTGAAACGGGAGTCCGAAAGTCGACATAAAAGGTTAGACCTGAGGGTATTTTCCACATTCGTTTTCTGTTTTATTTTCATTATTTATTGAGTATTGTTAGCATGATTGTTATGTTAAAATGCATGTTGTGGCCCTTGAGTAGATAAATATGCATGGATTACGAAATATTGTATGTTGTGGCTTTGGAACAAAATGAAAGATGTGTCAACTCTCGCGGTATATCGGATGGAAACCCGGACATAAATTTCATAGCCGATTCCGAATGGACGGTAGTATGATCTGTACTCGGGATACAATTCCACGTACCGCTTAAGTAAACGGCACCTTTTTTCGTTTTATGTGCTTTGATTTATTTATTATTCGTCATTTAAATTCCACATGTTACTTGTTTATGTAATTATGTGATCGAGCGCAGGGGATTAGTAAGTCGGATTAAAGGTCCCCTATTTGGAGGGTTTAAAATCCTTTACCACGATGTTTTACCGCGCCGGTTGATGTGTGTTCGGTTGGATGTAAGATATGTCCAATCGGGCATACTAAGTTTGATATTATTGTCTTTATTCTTTGTATGCGTGATGCGATCGAGCGCATGGGCTTAGTAAGTCGGATTAATGGTCCCCTATTTGGAGGGGTTAAAATCATTTACCACGATGCTTTGCCGCGCTGGTTGATGTATATTCGTTTGAATGTAAGATGTGTTCAATCGGGTATACGAAGTTTCATATAGTTATCATTGTCTTTGTACGCATTGTAATGAAAGGCGCATGGGCTTATTGTGTTGGATTAAAAGGTTCTCCATTTGGGGGAAGAAAAGCCTAAAAGGCTACCTTTACCACGATATTTGTTGTGTCTTTCATCTATTGATTGCATCATTTACCTTAGTCTTGGCTTAACGTAGTATAATTCATATATTCATGTTATAGACATTTGAGTATTATTTCTTGTTGTATATCGGATGGAAACCCATACATAAATTCCGTAGCCGATTCCGAATGGACGGTAATGCGGTTTGTACTTGGGATACAATTCCACGTACCACTTGGAAAGGTGCTCACATGTGCGTTTGTGTCCATGTTAGTTATCTTCTTTTGCACCATGTCATAGCATGCTTACTTTAATACCTAATTGCATCCTTAAGTGTCTTTTTGCATTATGTACTTAGTTGACTCTTTTATTTATGCATGGACATGTAATGGCTATTTGTTTATGATATGTCTATGTAATCACATGTTCGCCATTATTTGATTCGCCTTTATATATGCTTGCGTGGTTAATGTGTGCTTGTGTTTCCATGAAAACAATATGCCAATGAAGTTGTATGTTCGTTGCTACTTTGATGTACTTTCAAGCATGCAATCTTAGATGTGAAATACATGAATTTAGGTGTAAGTTTTATCTTTGTGCATATAGATTTAGAAGCATGATACTCTTGGAAATAAGTGTTACTTAAGCTTGATTAAATTATTACACAAATCCTTTCATTAAAAGTGACATAAGTAAGGGACCATTCCGAACCCAACGTTTGAGGTCTTCCCTTGCGAGGGGTGAGTGCGGCCTTAAATCTCATTTTCTCGGTTCACACCGGGTGGCGACTCCATTATTCTCCGGTTTAGTCCCCCGTGGCTACTCCGTACTCCCGACTAGGCCGCGAGCCTAGAACAGCATGCGTCATCCAGTTCCTGTGTTCCCACAGTCTGACTGTAGGCACTGCATTTTTGCATATAAGTCCCGATGATGAGTCTCGTATGGAGACACTACCTCTTTGATTGTGAAAGCCGCGGGAAACAGACGTTGGAAGGGTAAAGTTGGAAATTAGCATTTGGTCGGATTTAACTCGCTTGTTTCGCTTGTTGGACCTCTATTTTAAAAAACACCAAACCCATTAAATAATTAAAACATTTAAAAAACATCTCACAAATTAAATAATTAAAACATTTAAAATATATGTCACAAATTAAACTTAAATTAAATTAAATTAAAACGCATTGACAAATTAAAGCTAATTAATTAAATCAAAACCAATTAAATAACTAAATTGAAATTAATTAAAACTAAATCTAATAATTAAACCAAATTTAATTAAAACAAATTAAAGTGAAATTAAATTAAAGCTAATTAAAATTAATCTAAAATACAATTGAATTAATCACTTCCCAATTAATTAAATCACTCCCCTAATTTAAGAAATTCCCACCCAAATTACAATTATTCCTTGCCTTTAATAAAATCCATCCTTTTTTAATTAATTTATTTCCTTATTCAAACAAATCCATAGAAACCTAATTGACAACTATAAATAAATCCATGAGAAAACCCTAAAGGATCAACAGACATACACGGCACAAACAACAAACAGAAAACCCTAATTACAAACTGCCCTCACCCTACTCCTCTCTCCTCTCGATGAAACTCACGACAACAGAAAAACCCTAGCTCGCCTATCCTCTCTCATCTTCATCTCCCCTCACGCAGACCTTCACCTTTCTCTCTCTCAGCCACGACAACAAATAAAAAGACAGAAACCCTATACACACTTTGGCAGCCCAATCCACCACCTAGAACCACCAAACAACTCATCAGGATAGAGGCCCCTCCACAGACATCGAACAGAACCTCTTCGCAGCTCAGCCGGCTTTATTCCCCCATGCCTCACGTACACAGCTTCGTCTCTCATCCAGCGAACAACACAATAGCTTAACCACTCGGCTCTTCCTCTCTCTAGACAGTGATAAAATTCAACAAAAACTATAAACCCTAAAACAGCCTGCCCTCCACGTAAACAGCAGCTCACTCACCAAAAACCATACACAGCAGCCCACACCGAGAACCCTAATCACACCTTGCACGAACCAATAAGCCACGACTTCACTCCCTCGGTGGCCACACTCCTCTCGGTCAACTCACAGGTCTCACGCCCTTCAACAGCCACGACCAGCTCAAAGCAAAAGCCAACCCACCGACCGATACTAATAAACTCCAAAACACACTCAGCCACCCATAAGCCTTCGGCCACGTGAAGCAGAACAACAAACCCTAAGCCAAACTAGCATTTCTCATCAACACACAAAATACACAGACACGTAAACACACTCAAAGTACCCCCACGTAGGAACCACAAACCCTCCCTTTAAAACACACAAATTACCGACAAAACACCCCTCTGACGTGAGCCACATTCATAAGCCAAAAGACCCTATAAACCGTGAACACAAATAAACAAAACCCCAAGTCAACGACACCAAAAACAGTAATAAAATAACCCAAAAATCACCCCCCGAACCATCCAAAAATCAGCCCCCGAACCATCCAAAAATAGTCCAAAACAGTGAAGAAAACTGCAGTCCAAAACAGTGAAGAAATCGAGACGAAACAGTGGAACAACGAAGGAAAACATCGAACCAGAAAACCAGAAAAATAGCGAAGCATTAACCCTTCCGACAACCGCGTAGCGCACTTCCGAGAGACAACTTAAGAGGTTAAACCTGAGAGCACATTGTTTATTTATTATCCTTTATTTTTTATTTATTTTAGTACTTTATTTCATATGAGTATTGTGGATTGGTGCATGATGTGATTTCCGGATGAACGGAATATGTGTTCTCTCTTGCGGTATATCGGATGGAAACCCGAACATAAATTCTGTAGCCGAATCCGAATAGACGGTAGTGCGGTTTGTACTCGGGATACAATGCCACGTACCACTTGAGAGACACACGTATTTCGTTTCATCCAACCTTGTATTCGAGCATGATTTAGTCTAGTAGATTATTTAGCATGATTAGGTTGCTAGTATGTTATTTATTATTTAAGCATGATTTAGTCTAGTACGTTATTTATTTTAAATATGATTATGTTATTTCTTTATGCATGATTTAGTTCTTTGCTTTCGCATTAGGAATTTAGTTTACGTTTTTCCTTAAATGATTATTTGTTTATTTTTGTATTGAATGGTTCAATATGCTCATTGTGTGATATTGTATGCTTGCCGTTATAATGACTTACTTTCAAAGCATGCAAACTTAGACATATGGTTTATTCTCTTGAATGCAAACTAGGTATAGGTTATTCTTGAATATGTTGCGTAGACTCGGTTAAGTTATTGCACAAATCTTTTCATTACAAGTGGCATAAGTAAGGGACCATTCCAAACCCAACGGTTTGAGGTCTTCCCTTGCGAGGGGTGAGTGCGGCCTTAAATCATTTTCCCGGTTCACACCGTGTGGCGACTCCATGTTATTTCTCCGGTTTAGTTCCCCCGTGGGCTACTCCATACTCCCACCAGGTCGCGAGCCTAGAACAGCGTCGTCCAGTTTGTGTTCCCACACCCGAATTAAAATCCAATTTCAATTCCGCGTCGAAATCCAATTTCGTTTAATATATCGAATATATTAATTTATCGATTAATTCTAAATTAATCGTTCTCTCTCTTTTATAAATATTTTATCCCAGATAAAATATCTCCGTAATTAATCCCAGATTAATTTTCTCTCTCATCTAGATCCCCGGATATGTTGGCAGTAAATCTGGTCGTCGGACTATCCGAACATGTACGTACCTAGTACTACATTTTTACCGATTTACAAGACATGGTTGGCTTCTAGCAAAGCATCATGCCTACCCAATTCTCCAGAAATATCCTTACTGGAATATGTGATCAATATCAGGCGTAGTATACGTAGTATTACGTATTTCGATCCAGCATCGGATGTCACGTGCAAGGCCTGGGGCTGGAAATGTGTCTGCCCCGTACGAAGCACATATCGGATCTCTGGTAACTAGTCTCTATAATCGGATAATTATGACCTAGTCATATTATCCCGATGACTGCAGTACATAAGAGAACCAGTTCCGTATCCTATGTGATCATCATCTCCACTATGACTGGAGTGATACTTCCGTCTCGACATCACACCCATTACACTACGATTCTCAATATACCCAGAAGAGGTGTACACAGAACCTGTTAAAGCCCTGGACGACCAAAACCAAAGTACATTGATTGTCGTAAGTATTAGCGGTGCAAGTCTCAGGTTAAGACCAAATACACCTACCCTGATTCGAACTTCCATAGACACATAGTCATACCACCAATGGAATTCCGAGGGGTCTATCCAGAAGCTGTTTCCCGTACCATCGGTAAACACAACCTCCTATTACACTTGCATGAGTATCCTATACCCAAATATATGAGAACTATGATGTTATGCTCCCACAACGCGCACAAGTGTAATACTAGTCTTTTACGCATTATCGATGTCCAATCTCGATAATACTCTGACTAGGGATATTTAATGATTAAACCTTCGTGGATTGATACTGTCTCATATCATCTCAATCCGGAACTAATCATATGGACCTTCTATCATTTATACATCTAGGTAATCCAATTACAAATGATAAAAGGGCAATTTCCTTTGTCACATAGTTAATTTGTACAACAACACCATGATCTGTACAAATAGTGATGCTATGGGTCATAATTGTCCAACATATAGGGTTAAAGCATGTATAAGATCATAGAATGCTTATAAGGTGTTAACTAGCTTCTTTTGAAAGTTTAAGAAACTTGTTGTCATTCTAGAGTTATTGACCCACTCTTAATGACCTAGATTTGTTCTATAGTTGTTTCATTGTGGTGAGGCTTGATTGGTGTGGAAGAAACATGATTGAAGTGTTGGATTTTGCTAATTTGGTTTAATTTGTCCCATTTGATGAAATTGAAAAATTAGGGTTTTAAACCACTTCCAAATTGGGGGTTTTCATTTATGTTGTGTATTTGGATGTGTATATGATGCATGTATAATATTGGATTGATTGGATTTTATCTTAATGTGTTTTGAACATATAAAGTGCAAAATGCACATTATGCCCACCATTAGGGGCTCACGGCATTGGGACTTATTTTTGGGGTTTTTGTTGCAAATTGAATTTTGATATGTATGACATATTAAATTCATATGGTAATGATTTAGAATCATCCAAAATTGTTTCGAACAATTTCGGATTAAAATGAACAAAATGCAAAGTTTTGGGTGGTAATTTGGTAATTACACAAAAATTTGATTTATTGTGTAATATTTCATAATTTGATAATTGGGTAATTAAATAAATAAGTTTATTTAATTAATTTGAGAAAAAATTTTGAAATCGAAAAATTTTGATTTTCCACTATTCCGCTGCGTTACCGGATTTCTGCCCTAAAATCCCTTCACCAGTAAGTACGAGGTTAAAGATTTCTCAAGTGGTTAATTTGTTGGCATTATGACAAAAGGGGGAAGTTTTCGGTCAAGACTGTTTACCATTTGGGGATGGGACGGAGTAAGAAGGATGAAGCTTTATGCTCTAATGGGAGTGATCATGGTCCGTGGAACAGTTTTTGGGAGCTGAAACTTCCTGAGAAAATAAAAATTTTCATTTAGAGAGCAGCTTCAAGTATTTCTCCCTACGGCTGAAAATCTAAAAATCAAGAGGGTGGTGTGTCAGAGATGCTGAAAAAAAAATGGAAACTGTTGCTCACGCACTGTGACAGTGCAAAGCATCAAAGAATAAAGGTTGGGCAGAAACAAAATTTGCAGAGCTTACTACCAGATGCCATTGGAGCAGTATATAGAGAATTTTTCAGGTACTGCTGCAACTACCAAACAGGTGAAGAAGTTGAAGGCATTGGGGGTGATATTATGGGCGTGATGGAAGGATGCAGCAGGTGTAGATGAAATTGAGTGGGGCTGATTTAAAGCTAATAATGTAGATGCAGCATTCAAACATGTCAACTAGCAGCAAGGGATGGGTGTTATTTTCAGGAATAGCAAAGGAAAACCAATAGCACTTGCGTTGCAACAGAGTCCTCCATTGGCAGATCGATTTTGGTGGCTATCAGGCATGCAAAATAAAATAAATTAATGTCCCTTGTCATCGAATCTGATTCTTTGAATGTGGTAAATTTGGTATTAGAAAAAATTACTAGTACCAAAGAGATATTTTGGATTATATGTGATATTCAAAATGCTATTGCTAATGTGGATAATTTCATAATTCAATTTGAGCCTGTAACTCAATTGCTCATAGACTAGCACAATTAACGCTTACTGGATATAGCAATGGTTTTTACAAATTTCTAAAAGAAATATAAAAGGAACATATTAAATATTTGCATCTAAAAAAGAGAAAAACGTTAATTTCTCCAAATTATTTTGAGCATGACACGCACAAACGAGAAATGTTCTAAATTTTTTGTCCACAAGGGACATTGCTTGGTGATGTAAGGTTCAGGATATCACCTTGAAGTCTTGGATTCAAATACATAGAGTGTGTTCTTCTAAGAGTCTTGAACAGTCGGAGATTTTACCTGATCCACTTAAGCCCGGAAATATTAATTTGCCGACAGGATTTCCAACGATTTCAAAAAAAAAAATAGTCAAAACAAATCCGCTCTCCGATTTATTTATTTTTATTCATAGTGTTGTGGTAACTCAATGTTTTTCCTCGATTGTAGCGTTTGAAGTATGAAAACTACTACTCCCACCCCCTGACATGTGCCCCCTCTTGTCTCCCCGGAAATTTCAATTTTGCCCCATGTGAGTCCAAAATTTCCTTACTTCAAATTTGCCCCGACATATATATGCGCCCTAGCATATAGTTATGCGCCCTAACATATAGTTATGCGCCCTAACATAATTTTAAAGTAAAAAAATTTGCTCGGTCCAATCCGAAAATTATTTTAAAAAAAACTTAATTTATGACAATTTTTAACCTGCATTATTTCAAAATTGGTCAGTTTTGTATTTTTGTCTATTTTTTATTTGTTTAATAAATATTACAAATTTAGTATTTATTAATTAAATTTTTTGATTATTTTTTAATTTAATTAACAATATTTATGTATAAAAAAATATAATTTTATAAAAAAAAAACAGTTTATAAAATAAATTTTGACATAGTCTATTTGATTCTGATTCTGAGGTAACATATATTAGAATTTGTGTTTTTATAGATTAGAAGTTGTGGATGCTGGTTTTCTCCTGAGGTCCACAATCGAGAATTTGTAGGTTGAGGGCACTAGCGATCCTGCAAAACAAAGGTAGAATGAGCGGGAGTAGACTACCCACCGGTGTGGTGGGTGCCGGGGGCACTCCGACGCTCAAGTCAGTGATGAAAGTGATCTATTAATACCGTTGAAGGAGGAGCAAACTTAGAGATTACCTTGATTCCTGCGAGCTACCGTGTGGGCTGTAGGTAGGAGGTCTATAGAGAGAATATTGCTTGAGCTATGGGTAGAAGAGCTTACATGCCCATTCTCTTCTGGACTTTGGTTCCTCTTATAGGCGATTCGAGGTGGGACTCATGAATGCCTTAATTGTTTATACGTTTTGGGTGATTGTAACAGTCGAGTTGTGAAGAGGCAGTTATGGGCTGTCATGAAGGGTATTTATGGGTCTGGACGTTTCATGGGTTGGTATTTAAAGGGGTTCAGGTATCGGTCTTTGGGTATGATGTTTCTCTGAGCCTGGGCCTGTACAATGTCTTTGGGTTCGGTTAGGGGGTTTCGGGGGTGCATTTAGCAGTGGGCCTGAGGCGAAAGGTCGAAATTAACCTTGGACCAAATTTGGCCCATACAGTTTGTCCCATACTCTCTAAGTCAATGAGTCCTTAGCTTGGAGAGTATTTGATGCGCGTGTCGAGACTATAGGATGAAGGTGTACCTGAGCGTCGATACTGCCTATTGATTGAACCAAACGAATGTCAAGTTATGAACTTGAATCTACATGATCCATCGTTGATGTGTCCAGTCGAATGAGCTAGATAAAGTTCAGGATCATGAACTTGACTCTACAAGAGCCATTGAGGAAGTACCCAGTCGACTGGACCAGATGAAGGTCAGGATATATGTCATACGACATGTGTAATATATGTCTACAACTTGACTCGACATGAGTTCATGAGGGATGTCCCTGGTCGACTGAACCAGAAGAGGGTTCAAGAGTTACTTTCACTCGACATGTTGTATGGACTGATGGAAGTCCATGTCTAATTTGACTCGACATAAGTCCATGGGGGATGTCCCCGGTCGACTGAACCAGATGAAGGTTCAGGAGTTGTTTCACACGACATTATCGTATGGACTGTAGGAAGTCTATGTCTTCATTTGAATCGACATGAGTCCATGGGGGATGTCCCTTGTCGACTGAACCAGATGAAGGTTCATGCGTTATTTCACACGACATTGTCGTATGGACTGTAGGAATTCTATGTCTTCATTTGACTCGACATGAGTCCATGGGGGATGTCCCCGGTCGACTGAACCAGATGAAGGTTCATGAGTTATTTCACACGACATTATCGTATTGACTGTAGGAAGTCTATGTCTTCATTTGACTCGACATGAGTCCATGGGGGATGTCCCCGGTCGACTGAACCAGATGAAGGTTCATGAGTTATTTCACACGACATTGTCGTATGGACTGTAGGAAGTCTATGTCTTCATTTGACTCGACATGAGTCCATGGGGGATGTCCCCGGTCGACTGAACCAGATGAAGGTTCATTAGATATTTCACACGACATTGTCGTATGGACTGTAGGAAGTCCATGTCTTCAGTTGACTCGACATGAGTCCATGGGGATGCCCCGGTTGACTGAACCAATGAAGGTTCATGAGTTATTTCACACGACATTGTCGTATGGACTGTAGGAAGTCTATGTCTTCATTTGACTCGACATGAGTCCATGGGGGATGTCCCCAGTCGACTGAACCAGATGAAGGTTCATGAGTTATTTCACACGACATTGTCGTATAGACTGTAGGAAATCCATGTTTTCAGTTGACTCGACATGAGTCCATGGGGGATGTCCCCGGTCGACTGAACCAGATGAAGGTTCATGAGTTATTTCACACGACATTGTCGTATGGACTATAGGAAGTCCATGTCTTCAGTTGACTTGACATGAGTCCATGGGGGAAGTCCCCGGTCGACTGAACCAGATGAAGGTTATGATAATCCTCATACTACGGGTCAAATGACCAGAGGACTCTTCAATGTCGTTTGGACCAGATGAAGGTCTATGAAAGTCTTCACTCTACAGACTTGAAGATGGTCCAAGAGTATTTCCTTATCATACTATTAGACCCGATGAAGGTCTATGAAGGTTATCACCCATTCTCCTGATGAGGGTCCATGAGACTACGGTCGTATGGACCTGTCGAATGGACTTGATAATGGTCCAAGAAGGTCATCACTTCTCACTCTACTAGACCTGAAGAATGTCAATGAGGGTTCTCATTCCTCATTCTACAAGACCTGACAAAGGTCAATGAAGGTATAATTCCTCATTCTACAAGACCTGAGTAAGGTCAATTAGGGTATAATTCCTCATTCTACAGGACTTGTAGTCTGAGACCATGTCGTCTGAAGACCATGAGACTACAGTCGAATGAACCCGATGAAGGTCCATGAGGGTTATCATCCTACTAGATTGGATGAAGGTCGGTCGACTGGCCCGATGAGGTCCAATGGATTCTTCATACTACCTAATCTGATGAAGGTCGATCGATTGGACCTGATGGAGGTCCAATGGATTCTCCATACTACTTAATCTGATGAAGGTCGGTCGAGTGGACCTGATGGAGGTCCAAATGATTTTTCATACTACCTAACCTGATGAAGGTCGGTCGAGTGGACCTGATGGAGGTCCAAATGGTTTTTCATACTACCTAACCTGATGAAGGTCGGTCGAGTGGACCTGATGGATGGAGGTCCAAATGATTTTTCATACTACCTAACCTGATGAAGGTCGGTCGAGTGGACCTGATGGAGGTCCAAAGGATTTTTCATACTACCTAACCTGATGAAGGTCGGTTGAGTGGACCTGATGGAGGTCCAAATGATTTTTCATACTACCCGACCTGATGAAGGTAGGTCGACTGGACCTGATGGAGGTCCAATAAGGTTATTCATTCTACTAGGCATGATAAAATATTCCTTATGTAGTCTGGAGTTGGCGATATTAAATCAATGTCGTATGGAGATGATGACTAACCTTTCATGTCTTCTGAGAAATGTGACATACATGTCTTGTCGAATGAGATCTTAAATAAGTGTAAAGCCTCATACGTGTCATGTCGAGTGAGACATTCACCTCATGCTGAGTGTAGTGTCCAGTGAGACATTCACCTCATGATGAATCTTCATTTGAAGCATTTTCCTTGAGCCGAGACTACATCTTTGTATTGTCGAGTGTGATAGCATCCTCATGATGTGTATCCATGTAATGTTGATTGGAACTTTAGGCAACTCACCCTACTTATCTGTCGTGTCGAATGAAACTTCAGCCAATAACTGATCCTTCCTTCATGTCGTGTCGACTGAAACCTTAGCCCCTAACTAAGATATGTTCCTTGTCGTGTCGAGTGGTGCTTCAGCCCCTGGCTAAGAGTTCTTCCTTGTCGTGTGGAGTGGTACCTCAGATCATAGCCAAGACTTTTTCCTTGTCGTGTCGAGTGGACCCTCTGTCAGATATTAAGCCTTATTCCATCTGGTAATGTCGACTGGGATGTCCATGCCAAGTATTCATTTGTGTATTGTCGTATGGGACATCCTTCTCATGGCAAGTCTTTATACATGTAGAGTGGGGCTGCTGGACATTCCAATGCAAGACACATTGCTTCGTCGTATGGGGTGAATGGTAGGAAAATTGGTTAAATTGGAAGGATGCGCCTTGTTATTTCATGGTCGAATGAGGAGATGAAAATCCTTCCATGTAGTTTGGAGGAGATGGCAATCCTTCATCGTCTGAAAGATATGATAATTTATTTCACGTAGTATGGAGGAGATGACAATCCTAGAGTTTACTTTTTGGCCGATTGGGTATGTTGGAGGATTTTGAGGGTATTCTCATGTCGATTGGGAGAAGCATGTTGATTGGGCCAGGTGTTGGTAAATATAGGTCGATTGGAGCAAATGGGTTTCTCCCTAAGTTGGAGTTTTGTGCATGATAGTTTTCTTTCTAAAGTAACCAATGAATACTTATTTGGGAAGCTATGATGTCCCCAAGGCGACAATGGGTGGTCATCTAGCCCTTTTTTTTATTGACTAATTACATCAAGTATCACTTTATTGAAGTACATTGCTAGCATATCAGTTGTAGGGTCGCTTGGGCGGATTTGAGGTTCTCTCATTGTGATGGCTGATGTAATTATCTATTTTCTTGTTTCTTTTATCCTCCTCCCATCTAATCTCAATTTGAGCCTGGGCCATGGCATGATTCATAGTGTAGCATCAAAATTTAGTGAGCTTTTTATAGAGTCCACTTTCTGAAAGTAATCCATTTCTGAATGCTTCCACTGCAGTAGGCTGATAGAGATATGAGATTGTTATCCTTTATTTATTGAAGCGAGCCACGTAGCTTCGCAAGGACTCCCCTCTCCGTTGTTGGATTGCATTAAGGTCATTGGTGGTCTTCTCAAGCTTGCAAAAACTTGCAAAATGCTCCACAAATTTATCAGCTAGTTCTTGATATGACCCAATAGTCCTGTAAGATAGATTGAGGAACCAAGTGAGGGCTGGGCCCGCCAATGTTTCTCCGAATCCTCTACACATTCCAGCTACCCATTGATGAGGAGCCAGATCAGTCGACATCATCTTGTATTTGTAATGGATCACATGATCGTTCGGGTCTGTGGATCCGTCATACAGCTTCATATCTGGAGGACTGAACTTCCTTGGTAGTTAGGTGGAAGTGATGGTGTCCAAAAATGGGGTATCTGAGATCGTGCCGGCTCGGCTTTTTCTCACTGGTAGTCTGACACCAGGTAGGCTGGAGAGAATTGCATCTTTGAACTCCTGTATTTCCTTGCGCATGGTGGAGGCAACTTGTCGTGCTTGGTCGGTTGAGGAAATATGTTGACTTCTTTCTTGATGTGGTGGATGGTTGTCTGATGGCAGATTGTCACTTGTCACATTGTTGAATGCCCCCAAGAGATTGGTGGGGATTGTGGGATTGCCGGGAAGGTCTGTAGTATCAGGTTGTCGGGAGGTTGAAGAGATTTGCTCCAGTTGCTTCTGGAGGGTTATATTGGAGATTCGCATGGCTGAATTTTCCTCCTCTAAGACTCGTAATCGTTCTTGTAGAATGGCCAATTGAGAGGCCATAGGATCTAATGTCTGATCGCTGCTAGAAGCCATGTGCAGCTGTGTTGAAGGGATCGTAGACTGAGAGATCTTCGTCTGCTATGAATCGCTAAGGCCCCACGGTGAGCGCCAAATTGTGGATGCTGGTTTTCGCCCGAGGTCCACAATCGAGAATTTGTAGGTTGAGGGCACTAGCGATCCTGCAAAACAAAGGTAGAGTGAGCAGAAGTAGACTACTCACCGGTGTGGTGGGTGCCGGGGGCACTCCGACGCTCAAGTCAGTGATGAAAGTGATCTATTAATACAGTTGAAGGAGGAGCAAACTTAGAGATTACCTTGATTCATGCGAGCTACCGTGTGGGCTGTGGGTCGGAGGTCTATAGAGAGAATATTGCTTGAGCTATGGGTAGAAGAGCTTACATGCCCCTTCTCTTCTGGACTTTGGTTCCTCTTATAGGCGATTCGAGGTGGGACTCATGAATGTCTTAATTGTTTATACGTTTTGGGTGATTGTAACAGTCGAGTCGTGAAGAGGCAGTTATGGGCAGTCATGAAGGGTAGTTATGGGT
The DNA here is from genome assembly GCA_019454045.1 of Zanthoxylum bungeanum. Taxonomy (NCBI): domain Eukaryota; kingdom Viridiplantae; phylum Streptophyta; class Magnoliopsida; order Sapindales; family Rutaceae; genus Zanthoxylum; species Zanthoxylum bungeanum. The sequence continues at coordinate 62,570 of SKCR01026568.1, forward strand.
CTGGACGTTTCATGGGTTGGTATTTAAAGGGGTTCAGGTATCGATCTTTGGGTATGATGTTTCTCCGAGCCTGGGCCTGCACAATGTCTTTGGGTTCGGTTAGGGGGTTTCGGGGGTGCATTTAGCAGTGGGCCTAAGGCGAAAGGTCGAAATTAACATTGGACCAAATTTGGCCCGTACAGATGTGTAATTTTTTATGTTGTTATTTGTACTATTTTTTAAATATATATTTCTCTAATATACATGAGAATATTTTTATAATACATAAGTAGTGTTGAATAAATTAAAAAAGAATCACAAAAATTTAACGAATAAATGAACACAAAATAAGTAATAATAAATATGAAATTTGTAATATTTATTAAACAAATAAAAAAGATTAGATATATAAAGAACAAAAAAATATAAATTTAAAAAAAATAAAAAAATAAAAAAAAATAAAAAAAATTAATTAATAAAAAAATGTAAGTTGTGTTAAATTAATATATATATATATATATATATATATATATATATATATATATAAATAATGTTAAATAAGTGTATATTAAGGGTGGCAGTTTAGCCCGCGGCCCGGCCCGGGGTGGAAAAAGCCCGGGCCGGGCCTTAAAATGAAAGCCCGGGCCGGGCCTTAAAATGAAAGCCCGGCACGGGCCAAAATTTAAAAAAAATAAAAAAACACATATATATATATATTTAATATTTTTGTATCATTTTTATTTATTTTTAACATTTAAATTGTTAATTTATCAATGAAACTTGTGATTTATTTATAAATTGTCTTTGTATATAGTGTAAATATATTTTATATTTTAAATTTTTAAATTTTTTTTTTTTTAAATTCGGGCCCAAAAAAAAGCCCGGTCCGTGCTTTTCCCGGGCCCGGGCTTTTTTTTTTTTTGTTGGCCGGGCTTGCAAAAGCCCGGCCCATTGCCACCCTTAGTGTATATATATATTGGGAGAGTTGATTTTTATAAAAAAACAAAATTGGATAATTTCGACATTTTAAATAGGAGAGAGAGAATGTGGGAGTTTTGGAGAGGTTGGAGTAGTAGCCCTCTTGAAATATAGCTCTGATGGCTTGTGTTCACACTAAAAAAAAGTGTATTAATTATCATTACACGTACTCCAATAAAATTATTTGAAAAATAAGTTTATGGACCATTATCCAACGGCTCCTAAATGTTTCCTAGGACAACATATTAACTAGGTTTTGTAACGCAGCCGAAATAATTTTAACTAATTATAAAGTATAATTGCACTTAAATCCGAATTATTAGTAAGTTCTTTCCATTTTATTTAGAGTTGAGTTGTGTCATTCAATTTAGGATATTGTTATGTGGTATTGGGTAGGTATCTCTAACTAATTTAAGAATAAGGTATTTTCATTATTTAAATAATTATAAAGTATAATTGCACTTAAATCCGAATTATTAGTAAGTTCTTTCCATTTTATTTAGAGTTGAGTTGTGTCATTCAATTTAGGATATTGTTATGTAGTATTGGGTATTTATCTCTAACTAATTTAAGAATAAGGTATTTTCATTATCAATATGAGATAACTCAACAATCTCCTTTTCACACAGTCTTTGGGACATATAAGAGATACAACTTGTTCTCTTGGTTTTTAATCTATCTCAATCCCAAAATTAACTCAAAGAGTGATATTTATTTTTTCACACTTATAAATTTATAATCAACACTTTCTACAACTAATGTAGGATAACCCAACAGATGTCTTCTTGACCAGAGGAGCAATGATATGAAGGCTATATAAAAATAAAACATAGATTAGATTACTATGAAAATTATGTTGTTTTTTTCTAATTTGACTTAATCTTTCTAGCATTTTTCTGTAAGAGTAGATAGAAAAATAAATTACATAAAGAGTTGTTCAAACAATAGATATAAAAAGCAGGCCCCCAAACATCATGTCCTTATGATTTTTAAATATTTTTATTTAATTTGTCACCTGAATTTAAAAGAAATAAAAGAATAAAAAATTAAATTTAAACTTTATCTACCTCTTACCTTTTAAAAGAAATATTTATCAAAAGTACTAGATTCAATATTGATTGAGTTGTCCCTAAGGGTTTATGTTTTAGTTGTCAGAACCTGATTTCGAGTCAAAGAGGTGTATTTCTTATAAGAATTTAGGATAATCAAGAGTTTTACATATTCCGCTTAAACCCGGGTCGAGTGATTATATATATATATATATATATTTTGAATGAGTTCAAATGAGCTATATTTAATTTAGTAGCTCAAAATTTAATACTCATATGATAAAGAGTGAAACCAACCCAATATCTCTCCTCTTTCTCTTCTTGCAGCTTCCCCCCAGTTGTCTCTCTCACACGCCACTCCCACCTACAAAATCACTTCCCCACAAGTCTCAACTCTTTCTGACTCATCATCATTTAATGCTTAAAACATCAACAACAGCTTCTATATAGCTTAAACACCAAACATTTTCATTTCTCATAATCTTCCAAAATCAAACCCACAACAACATGGGCAAGAAAATGAAGCTTCCATTTCTCTCCAAAAACACAAACACATCATCATGGCCTTGGCCTTGGCCTTCTTGTCACCAACCAAGAACCCTCTCTTTTAGAAACAATACTAATGATAACAATAACACCACCACCACCACCACCATGTTCAAGACCAATATTAACTCGGCCTACAGAGATGCTGAAACAATAAGTCATGAGTCATCTTTGTTCACTAACACATCATCATCATCATATCAGTCAGCAACAGCAAGTTTCTCGACGGCGTCGGATGATTTCTCAAGTGGGGATCCAATAGAGAATGTGATTAGAGGTTTAAGATCTGAGAGGCTGTTTTTTGAGCCTGGCCGTGAGACAAGTTCAATTCTTGAAGAAGCTAAAATTCCTTTCAAAGAGAGCTTGGTTTTATCAATGGAGTCACAAGATCCTTACATTGATTTCAAGAAATCAATGGAGGAAATGGTGGAAGCTCATGGGCTTAAAGATTGGGAACATCTTGAAGAGCTTTTGTGTTGGTATTTGAGAATGAATGGGAAAAGCAATCATGGTTACATTGTTGGTGCTTTTGTTGACCTACTTGTTGCTTTAGCTTTTACTTCTATAACAAGTAGCAATAATGGTGCTTCCATTACTTGTTCATCATCTTCATTAGCTTCTAATACTTCTTGTTCTCCTTCTTCTCCTTTATATTTTTACACTTCTTCTGATGATTCTTCTTCTTCATTAGTAGAAGCTGAAGCTGAAGATGAAGATGACAAGATTGAAAAGCAACACAGAAAAGATGATGATGCTTCTTCATATTAATTAATTATTTTTAGATATTTTTGATTCAATGAAATTAACTTTGTGTATATTGTCAGTAGCTTTTAGCAATGAATGAATGATGGTAAAAACATGACTCTCTCTCTAAATCTCTCTCTCTCTCTCTCTGTTTTTTCCCCTCTCTGTGGGCTTACAAAACTGTCGTACGTGTGCTGGGAAATGCACACGCTTGATCATGTAAGGGTTCAAAAAGTTTGTGCATTACAGGAAATTTCTATTTTTTTTTAATGCATTTTTCCCATTTTAGAATAACATAATTTGAAGTGTAATTTTATATTTTCACAAATAAAAGTAGATCTGTTTTTTAGAATGACATAATTTTAAGTGTAATTTTATATTTTCACAAATAAAAGTACAGTTTGCTGTTTGTATCAAATAGATCCAGTGACCTCTCTTATAATGACCAAACCGGAATAATATCAAAGATACACTATTGATCATCTTAAGTAGGAATATGTAAGATTATTAAGGTTGTCACTAACGTGGTGACCCACTGGTGGGACAATTAGAGGATGGGTGTCCCTAAGAAATGTGGGTGAAAACATTTATAAATATATATAAATATGAAAATATAAGTTTCGTCTAATTAAAATAAACTTTTAAGTTATGTTTGGGGGACTTTTAGGTTGTATTATAAATGTATGAATTCAAATTTTTAATAGAATATGATTGTAATATCTGTAATAAATTAAAGGGGAAAAAACTCAAGGTTAAGGTTATTTTTTACTTTTTTTCATTAGGGAATAGAGGCCTATTTTAGTTTTTCAAAAACAGTGGAGCCTATTTGTTTACAATTGATAAACTATATATTTATTTGTAAAAAACTCAAAACCTTGGTAGCCAGGTGTTATTACCCTAATAAAAACTTTACAGGAAAGTGGAAACACAAGAAAATGAATGAGGTTGCTTAAAAGGCATTTTGTTATTGATAATTAATGAGAGAGAGCAATTTAAACAATCAAAATCGATCTCATGCAACACAAATCACCAACATGCACGTGATCATCAAGTGATTATAGCCGTTGGTTTTGAATTTCAGTCCTTATCAATTGATAGTTACAATCCAGCGCAGAAATTTGGCCCGGTCCTAATGTAATATCGTGACAGCCCCAAAAAATTTAAAAATAATATTTGATTTTGTGCTGAAACAACATGACAATATTTTTCATAGTTTTGACTTTTGAGATTTTTTTTTAAAAAAGTAAAAAGAGGCTAAAATTGCACAATATGAACAAACCCATTTCTACAAATCATGCATGGAGCTGTGTGATAATGGCTTAAGGAAAAAGGGATCGATAGCAGGAAGCTTCCCACGTTGTGGATTCCCAGAATGATTGAATATGTATGTAACTTATTTTTATTTTTTTTCTTATAAATAGACTGTTTTTGCGATTCAAACTTATAACCTTCAAATCACAATAGAGTAATCTTATTATTATTATTATTATTATACCAAGCCTCTTTAAAATGAAATTTTTTCTGCAAGAAACTAAAATGAAAATATTTTTCTAGGGCATCACCTTATCAACTTAGTTCCCATAGGAATTATGAATTTGAATATTTTTCTCTCTTTCTCTATCAAAGAAGGCTAAATGTTATGAGAAAAAACAAGAACATGACATATTCTTCAGTAGGTCTCAGCAGATTGTCACTACTATAAATTTTAATGAGTGGTGCGAAGAGGGACCGTTGTGATATTAAATCAGTACATTCTTATTTCGTCTTTCATCGTTTACTATATTTAGTGAAATTCAAATTAGTTTGTTGCATGCGTTTAATGGGTTTTCCCCCTTCAATCCTCGAGTCATCAAATTTTAGCCCATCTAATATGATATTGCATTTATCACATTCTATTGAAGTATTTATTATTTATTTTTCCTAAGTGTTTAAAAATTTTATATTGTTTAAATTTTGTTTAAAACTTTAAAACAACATTTAATAAGAGCTAAAAAAAGGAGCCGCAATATTTCTCCAATCATTTTTTACTCTAAAAAAAATACCAAAAACAAGAAACTTAAACCCATCTTAATCTAACAATTTTCGATTTGAAATTTGGTTAATTTAATATTAGTAATCGCTATATACAACACTTATTACCAAATTCAACGATAACATGCACCATATAAAAATAAAAAAGCATTAAAATTCACAGAGAATTAAGCAATTAATCAAGCATCATAAACAATCAAGAGAAAATGTATGTCAGTAAATGTAAAGAAATGGAAATAATGATGATGTTAAAGTAGTATCAAGGTAGAACACACAATATGGGTAAAAAGTCTAGCCTTTCTTGCACATTAAAAGCATTACCATTCCTTTGCAAAACTTAAAAAAACCAATCAATAGTTTAATTTCATGAGTCTTTCCTCGTTTTTTCCTCTGGAAAATTTGGGTGAAAGGGTATGTGGGTTTTCAATGGCCCTTGATTGGTAGGGGTTTTCTTGCCTCTTTGGTCGAGTATTGTTAAAAGTTTTTGGGTGAATCGGTTTATTTGGGCATCGACTAACTGATTTACTGGGGTTTCCAGGGCGCTTGTTGAAGCACATCTTTTTACAAGGGGATTAGGAAATTAGGGGGTTTCTGCATCATGGATACAAAGGAGTTGATAAAAATGTGTCAATCCATCTCAATAAGTGAAGAAGAAAGTGCTGATGTATCCTTCAATAAGGATATGAAGGTGAAGGGAGATAGGGTGGCGGCAGGATGTTTGGTGGGAAAAATCCTCCAACATAAGGCGGTTAATGGAGAGGGTTTGAGATTGGCAATGCAACAGTTGTGGCGAACGGTTAAGGGGGTCAAAATTGAAGGTCTGGGTGATAACATTTTCATGTTCAAATTTGGGGCTGAGGTAGATAAACGAAGAATTAAGGCCGGTGGTCCATGGCACTATGATGGGGCTTTAATGGTGTTGAGCGAGCTGGTGGGAATCGGAGATGTTACAAAGCAGGAATTCAGATATGCTTCATTTTGGATTCAAGTGCACAATGTTCCGATTATGTGTATGGACAAAGATGTAATAACAGAGCTTGTGAGTCAAATAGGGAATGTGGAAAACGTTTGGGTGGATAATGATGGGGAATGTTTTGGGAAATATGTTCGAGTTAGGGTCTCCATTGACATCGCCGGGCCTTTAAAAAAATTCTTAAGATTAGCACATGAGGGAGATCATAAGATTATTATGCCAGTGTTATATGAAAGGCTCCCGGGTTTCTATTACTTGTGTGGTCGATTGGGGCACCAGTTAAATGAATGTGAAAAATACACAGGTCAATCTCAGCATTTGCTTCCTTATGGACAATGGTAAGAGCAGTTCAAGTGAGCAAATCTCAGCAGTGGAGAGGGAAAGTTGGGTTTTGATAGTAACTGGATTAGACTGATTTTGGGGTGTATTACCACATCGTCGTTTTCGATTATTATGAATGGAACGAACAAGGGCTTTATTAAACCACAGAGAGAACTAAGACATAACTGCCCGCAATCCCCATATCTTTTTTTTCTGTGTACGGAGGAGGCCTTCTCGCAACTTCTCAAGACTGCAAAACAACAGAGTTTATTTCAGTCTTTGAAATTTAGCAGAGACATCTCAATTTCACACCTGCTTTTTACCGATGACAGTCTGATTTTTTCCAGAGCTGCTATAGCGGACTGTAAAAGTTTAAAGCAAATCTTCGACAACTATGCTGAAGCTTCGAGACAGATTTTTAATTTTGATAAAAGCTCCATGTTTTTTAGCAGCAAGACAAAACCGGAAGTAATAGAAGCAATCAAGAGTATTTTCATTTTGAAGGTGGTGTCTAGGTATGAGAAGTATTTGGGTTTACCGGCAATGGTGGGGAGAAATAAGGGGAGTTTCTTTAATGTGGTTAAGTTAAGAGTGGTAAACAAGATATCGAACTGGCAATCCAAGCTCTTTTCGAGTGGTGGAAAAGAAGTGCTTATCAAAGCGGTGGCCCAGGCTATCCCCGCATATGCGATGAGCGTTTTCAAATTACCTCAAAGGGTCTGTTATGAAATCCAAAAAGCCATAGCAAGGTTTTAGTGGGGTTCTTCAAAGGAAAAAAAGAAATATTCATTGGGCTAGGTGGGAGAAATTATGCCACTCCAAAATTAGAGGGGGTTTGAGGTTCAAGGATCTGTCAAGCTTTAATCAAGCTTTAGTAGCAAAACATGGTTAGCGTGTGATGCAAACGCATGAGTCTTTAGTAGCAATGGTCTTAAAAGCAAGGTATCACAGGAATTCTGATTTTATGAATGCAAATCTAGGCTCAAATCATTCTTTTATCTGGAGAAGCTTTATTTAGGGAAGACAGATGCTGGAGAAAGGGCTAAGATGGCGAATTGGTAACGGTCAGATGGTAAAAATGTTCAGAGACAATTGGATACCGCGACCTGAAACTTTTAAGCCAATTCAAATCTCTGAGATGGATAACACAGTAGTTGTTGCGGACTTGATCATAAACAATCGATGGAATGAGGTGCTAGTGAAACAGTTTTTCCGAGAGATAGATGCAGCAGAAATCTTGAAGATCCGGTTGCCAAATAGGTTTAAAGAAGATCAGGTAGTGTGGCATTATGATAAGAGAGGAATATATTCAGTTAGAATTGGTTATCAGATTGCATATAGAAGCAAAAATCAAGCTTCGACCAGTGGCTGTGAAGTGGGGAACCATTGGAGTTTGATTTGGGCTAGTGCTTTGCCAGCCAAGGTTAAAATCTTTATGTGAAGGGCTGCTCAAAACCTACTGCCAACAAATCTAAATTTGTGGAAGAAGAAGGTTGTGGAGGAACCAAGATGCCTGCTGTGTAATGATCAGGTTGAGACAATTTCCATGCACTTTTTGAATGTAAGTTTCCTAAGAAAGTTTGGTGGCTTACCCCATTCGCAGAGACTATCAAGAAATCCCCAAGCTGAGATGCGCTTGGAGTGCTTCACAACATGGACACACATTGAGACGGAAAGGGCATGGAATTATTAATGGCGATTTGTTGGGCAGTATGGCAAGCGCGAAATTACTCCCTCTTTGAACATAAGCAAGAGGCTCCTGAAAGCGTGGTTCAGAGTGCATAAATTTTGGCTGAGGGTATTAGTTTGTCGGCAGATCATGGAAATTTTTTTGAGAGCCTTAGAAGGTCTACGGTTAGAAGGGAGTGGGAACCGCGGCCGGAAGGTTGGGTCAAGATGAACACAGATGTGTCTATTGACAAACATAACCACCTAGCAGGTTTATGAGTCGTATTTAGAGGCATGGAGGGTCAAGTAATCCTAATTCCAGTTAAGAGCATTAGCTCTGATGGAGATGTGGAGGAAGCAGAAGCACAAGTTGTAAATTTTGGTTTACAAGTGGCTGAAGAGGTTAGAATGAATAGAATGATTATTGAGTCTGATTGTAAACAAGTAGTAGACTTAGTTTGTAATAGGAAGGGCACAAGGAAAGAGATTTTCTGGACTATTAATGAGATCAATGAGAAGATGTTAAAGCGTAGTAGTGATTCGTTGCGTCATATCTCTACACTCTGTAATGGTTTTGCCCATGAGATTGCAAAGATAGCCGTATGGATTCTTTGTCATGTTCAGTGGAAGGATGTTTTTCCTTCAAAAGTAAAGTTTATTGTTGACTATTTTCAGTAATGAAATTTATATTTGTTTCAAAAAAAAAAACCAATCATCCACCTTTGTTTCACAAACCCGCCTAAAACAATATACAGCATAACAATACATATATGTGTTGGAATACTCTAAGCTTCCCAAGATCGAATCAAGCAATGAAAATAAGATGTGAATACAATCAAAGGAGGTGCGGAACACTCACAATGATCGGTTGAGACGATGCGGTGAAGACAAAAACGTTCTACCCTCCTCCATGAAGCTCGGCAGTGAGCTGTTTTCTTGTCCTTAAATTCGGCCATGGGTGAGTCTCCATTGATGCTCCAAGCTCCAAGCTTATCAAGGTGATTCCAAGCTCATGAAGTGAGTTCCCTATCACCTTTGTATAGACTCATTTGAGTGCTAGCTCCTTGGAATTTTGCCACAAAATTCACTCTTGTTTCTCCTTCACTATCACGGTAAGAACCAGAAAATAGAAGGGAGAAATCGGTCCTAGACTTTGTGAGAGAAGAAGGAGTTTTTGGCTCCAAAATGAAAAGAGAGAGAGAGATCGATTGGTTGGTGAAGGGAATAAGTGTATCTAATACACTTGCCTAATTAATAAATTAATTTGCTAATATTTTTTCTTTCAAAAAAGTCAAACAATAAAGGCTAGCCAACCACCACATCAATCCATCAATCAATCAAATCAAGTGACAAGTTGTCACATCACTCAAAGTGACTAATGATTTGACGCTTGATTTGACTTGCGTGCCGCACTCGAATTCGAAATGTGAATGCGCTCGCAAATAATCGCGGGCTCGGGTTCGCTAATTCAAAATTAACGAATTTTCCGTTGCGACGCTATTAAATGATTACGCCTAGCGAAATCACTATTCACGTCACTAACGAATTAATTCTAAATTAACTCATTTGCCCGAATTAAAATCTAATTTTAATTCCGCGTCGAAATCTAATTTCGTTTAATATAACGAATATATTATTTTATCGATTAATTCCAAATTAATCGTTCTCTCTCTTTAATGATATTTTATCCCAGATAAAATATCTCCCCAATTAATCCCAGATTAATTTTCTCGCTCGTTTAATTAATCCTAGATTAATAAAGTGTGAGTCATACGTCATCGGTGAATCTTCGGGAAGCGACCCATGAGATCACCGGATATGTTGGCAGTAAATTCGATCGTCGGACTATCCGAACACGTAAGTACCTAATACTACGTTTATACCGATTTACAAGACAAGGTTGGCTTCTAGCAAAGCGCCATGCCTACCCAATTCTCCAGAAACATGCTTACAGGAATAAGCGATCTATATCAGGCGTAGTATACGTAGTATTGCATATGTCGATCCAGTATCGGATGATCACGTGCTAGGCCTGAGGCTGGAATTGTGTATGCCCCGTACGAAGCACATATCAGATATCTGGTAACTAATCTCTATAATCGGATATACATGACCTAGTCATAATATCCCGATAGCTGCAGCATATAAGAGAACAAGTTCCGTATCCTATGTGATCATCATCTCCACTATAACTGAAGTGATACTTCCATCTTGACATAACACCCAATACACTACGATTCTCAATATACCCAGAAGAGGCATACACAGAACCGGTTAAAGCCCTGGACGACCAAAACCAAAGCATATTGATTGTCGCAAGTATTAACGGTGCAAGTCTCAGGTTAAGACCAAATACACCTACCCTGAATTCGGACTTCCATAGACACATATTTATACTACCAATGGAATTCTGAAGGGGTCTATCCAGAGCGAAGCTGTTTCCCGTACCATCGGTAAAACACAACCTCCTATTACACTTGCATGAGTATCCTATACCCAAATATATGAGAACTATGCCGTTATGCCCTCACAACGCGCACAAGTGTAATACTAGTCTTTTACGTATTTATTGATGTCCAATCTAGATAATACTCTGACTATGGATATTTAATGATTTATTCTTTGTGGACTGATACTGTCTCATATCATTCTCAATCCAAGAACAAATCATAGGGACCTCCTATCATTTATATATCTTGGTGATCTAATCACAAATGATAAGAGAGCAATCTCCTTTGTCACATAGTTAATTTGTACAATAAAACTATGATCTGTACAAATAGTGACGCTATGGGTCATAATTGTCCAACAATCTCCCACTTGGCCTATAGCCAGTCACTCGAGTGTTTGACACCCGAACTATGTACGGTTCGCTCAAATTGGTGAGAAAAGGCTTTCGTCAGCTGATTTACATGATTATCATCTGATGCGATTTATTCGATCATCACATCGCCACGATGTATGATCCGAACGAATCAGATGAATATCGAAGTATATATCTGGATCGTTGATGAGACCATTAATTCTTTAGCATGTGCTGTAGCGTAGCTCAGCTGCTAAAAGAACTATATCTAATCTAATTAGATTTGTTATCGACCCAAATGGCTTCTATTGCTGCCTCAGCTGTAGAAATAACCCGCATTTGTTGTTTATTCGGTAACGGTATCTTGCTTGGAATACTTCGAGCTCACTGTTCCGTTATTCAAACTGTATAGTACCGTTTGCGACTTATAGTCATTTTATCGGTTTGGTAACTTGTATCAGTGATCCCAGTCACTTCAAGTTATCCTTCTCCATAGTAAAAGACAACATCCTTAGTTCTCTAAGAAACTAAAGGAACTTCTTAATTTCAATCTAGTGACTATCACTTAGGATTGACCCGATTGTGAATTCATATGCTCAAAGTGTATGAGACACCAGGTAACATACATTTTTCAATGTACGAATTCTCGGAGAGTTTTTCCGAAAGCCAAGCTTTCACCGATCATTTTATGGGAATATCATTTCCAAGAAATGACATATTATCATTATTTATATAGGATAGCCACTGTCAGTGCGCTCCCACTAACCCTATTATATACACAAGAATCATTTCGTTTTGAATTAAATCATAAACCATTATGATTACATCAAAAACGATAATTCCAAGAACCTAATGCTTGCTTCAATCCAAACATGGATCGAATAACCTGCAAACCTTGTTTGCTAGTTTTGGTACGACAAAACCGACAAGATGTTGTAAACATCCTCCAAAGGTTTCCGTTTAAGGAAAGCGATTTTCCGTCAGCTGTCATATTTCATAAATGAAACATGCAGCTTTAGCAAGCATTATCCAAATGGATATTGACCGGCGTAAACACACACGTATAACGCAAGCGCACGTATCGTTCAAGTAGTATAAAAATATCGATCCCACGAGGACTTAATTCCTACTGTTGTTATTAATTGTTGATACTATTTATTTACAAATATCTAATTATAAGGAGAAGTGATTGATTGCTTGAATGATTTGATTTGTAGAATTGCTAAGTAAATAAAAAGATAAAATGACAAAAGAAAATACTAAGGAAAATAAAAAGACTCAAAGATCTAGGGTTGTTAATCTTTCTAATATCAATTAAAAGATGAAGTAGTTAAATCATAGTTGGGTAAATTATTGAATTATTAATCTGGAACACTAAATTATGTAAAAGCCTCTTTCGAATGATCATTTACAAATACCTAGTATAATTCAATTGAACCATATGTCTATGTCAATTAAATTACCTAGATTCATTAAGGTTAAGTTCCAATTATGACTACCCCCGCCCGACAGGTATATGTCTATCCTGTAAGGAAATCTATTAAAGGGTTATCTATCCTTAAGGAAGATCGTGGATTGTTGAGACTAAGGTCTTAAACTTAAAATCACTATGTCTAGTTCATTTTTAAGTTTTCCTAATCATTTTATTAATGGCCAGTTAATAAAAAGCATTAAGAATATGACTCAACAAATAACTCTTTAATTACCCAAACTATAATCTAACCCTTTTTAAATCCGGTGATATTAGATTTAATCACAACCCTAGATATTTAACTTAGTTACTATACATAATTAAAACTGATAAAAACTTAAAAGACATAAAATGAAATTGCAGAAAGTAATTAAAATAAATAAATGAAATGCTAAGGTAAAAGGAAATAACTTCTACTATATACTATTTAGATATCTCCCATAAAATAATAATATATTAACTTGTGATATTTTAAACCAACCGTCCAGAATGGCGGTATCCTGATTAAGTCAAATTCAAATATACCAGCCATAAGGCGGAACAGAAGAAATATAAACTTAAACCAACCGTCCAGTGTGGCGGTATCCTCATTAAGTCAGGTTAACCAGATTAAATTAAATAACCAACCGTCCGGAATGGCGGTATCCTTTATTAATCTGATTTTAAATAGTTGATATATCATATTTTAAGGGAGATTAATCTAAAAAGCAATAGTAAAAGAATTACCTTATTACCTCAGCATGGAGAGGTTACCCCCTCATGGATGGATAGAATTACTACTACAAAGCGTAAATAAAACTGAATAAAAGAAAACAATAAGAAGAACTCTCTTTTATTTATAAGGATTTCAGAGGAAGAGGTATATTTGAAACTAAAAATTCGAAATCTATTTATAGGCAAAAAAATCTAATTTTTATTATTATTTTTCTGATTTTTATTTTTTTATTATTTTTCTGATTTTTATTATTTTATTATTATTATTATTTTTGAATCGCTGAAATTCGACACGTGGCGTGGTGTGCTAAAAAAGGCTCGCTCGTTGATCTTTGACACGTGGCAGACGCCCAAAATTACCAAAAAATACCTTTGCGTCGGGACGTCCAAAATTACCAAAATACCCCTTTTGCCAAATTTCACAGTTTTGCTCCAAATCACCTCCAGAATGTCTTGAAATTTTGTTTCGGTGTCGGGACAATTACCAAAATACCCTTTTGTGTCGGGACGTCCAAAATTACCAAAATACCTTTTTGCCAAATTTCACCAAATTTCACAGTTTGCTCTCCAAATCACCTCCAGAATGTCATGAAACTTTTTATCTACAAAATAACACAAAACACATCAAATCAAATATTCACAAAACTCAAGAAACTATACAAAATATTAAGTTAAATGAGTGGGAAATAGTGATAGTTTTACCACTCATCACACCCCCAAACCTAACATTTTGCTAGTCCTCGAGCAAAATAAAATAACATAATAAAATTTAACTAAACCATTTTCGTAGGGATCACGATTGCATTTAGCATATGCAACAAGCCTTTAAACCCATAGGTGTCCCTAGTGGACGAGTTGTAGTCTCGTGAGGGTTTACAGCAATGATACCCACAAACATTTTATAAAAGTAAAAAGGTAGTGAAACTAATGCACACAAAAGCAAAAAGACAATAGAAATAAAGAAGTTAATGACTAATCATGTGAAACTTCTACTCCAAGTTATTAGTTGTTTTGTTTCATTCTAAATTACTAAATAAGTAAATTCTCCGATTATTTTTACCATTCTTCATATACACAGCCAACAAAATATTAAACAACTCATTTTTGCCCACAACGGTCATAAGTGCAGTTGTTAAGAGAGTAATATTTTTGTCTTAAAGTTTTTTCAGATTTCACACCTTGTTATAGCAATGGAATAATTTTTCTGAATTTTCTGATTTTTTCTTTGATTTTTTCTTTTTTCTATTTTTTATTTATATACAATATCTTCCATCTATGTAGCGAGCTTTAGGTCGGTGACTCCAAACCAGTTGGCTTTAGGGCATCAGGTGTTAAGACACCCCTAAGGACTTAATTACTCAGACTTCAGATATATATATATATTTATTTTCTATCATCTTTTTGATCCATGTAGCGAGCTTTGGGCCAATGACTCCCAACCAGTTAGTTTTAGGGCACTAGGTATTAAAATACCTTACAGACTTAATAACTCGGATCTCAGATGTTTTTTTTTTTTTTTTTATTCCATCACTATTTTTTTTAGATGTTTCCTCCAAATGAACTAGAGTACTGGATATTACAAACTTTTCAATTTTAGCTTATGTCTGTATGTTACCATGTATGTTGATAATATCTGCTAACTAAGTATATGAAGATTCATTTTAGTCAGTTTTATGGAGAATTTACAGATTTAATAATTCAAAAGTGAATAAACAAAAATTAACTTGTTTTGAATTAGGTTTGAAATACGTCTCAGGAGTGGAAATCCTTACACAGCTATTTCTTACCAATTTCATCTTTTTAGTCAACATAACAACCACATTTTCTACTAGTCATAAAACTATAATTTACATGTTTTTTTTTTTTTTAAAAGTTTAAACAAAGGCTCAGTTTATGGTATGTGACTAACTGTCGAATGGACTTCCCGTTGTAGATTCCCCAGAGGGAGGGTGGAGCGAGGCTCACTTAAGTACCCTAGCCCCTTAGGCTCTTATCGCTTGTTGTCAGGAATAAACAACGAGTCCTCCAAACTAGTCTGTCACAACACGCTACAAGTGAATGATTATCTAGGTGCCTTCACAGCTTTTCCTTATAAAAAGGTAGTGAGTGAAGGAAGACACCAAACCATCACCTAGCTTTAAATATGCCCTTTGTTTTTATTAATTTTTTTTTAATTTTTTTGTATTTTTCGAAAAATTTTGGACTAAAAATAAAAACACAATACAAACAAGTACTATTAACTATTCATCACCCCCAAACCTAAATGAGACATTGTCCCCAATGTCTTAAAAAGTAGAAGAAGAGTTTAGAAAATCGTACCTGGTTGGCTGAAATTCTACAGGAAATTAAAGGTTAAGATCCAGATTTATTCGACGCTTCTTACCACGATCATCATCAGACCATTTTATCTTTGAAATGATAGGGTCAACTTGTGGTTCAAAGGCTACGAGTTGATCAATTAGATCCGGTGCAGTTCTGGCAGTGAATAAGAGTTCTTTCATAGGTTTGGACACGAACCCATTTCTCCGAGCATCATCAAGAAACACACAAGAAAATCATAAAATCCATCAACGTTGAGTAGTCCAAGCGGTTTCTGGTGTATGTTCAGATTCGCCCAAGATAGTACAATAAAATTTCCTCCAATGTGCCTAAGCCACCTGGCAAAGCAATAAAAGCATCAGAACGGTTAATCATTTCTACCAGTCGTTCAGACATACCTGGCACGATCAGTTCCTCTCCGTTTGTTGGTTCAATAAGATTTGCCTCTGCCAAGGGTTTTGGGATGATTCCCAAAACATGACTGCCTCCTTCCTGTACGACCTTTGAAACGATCCCCATAAGTCCGAGATTTCCTCCGCCATATATTAGGTGCATATTCCTTGCTGCTAAGACTCGACCCAATTCCTGTGCTGCTTCTATGTATTGTGGTTTAGTACCAACAGTACTACCGCAAAACACACAGATGTTCTCAACTCGTCTTCTTGAAGTGGCTTCCATTTTTTTTATGTATTTCTTTCTCAAATTAGGATGCCTTCAAAAGTGCAATGACGGGCTGAATTTATAGTACCTGAAAATGGGTGAATATAATAATAGCACAAGTATCTTCCAGAGGACGATTGTTAGCTAAACAACAAAAGAAATGTGAAAGGTCAAAAAGTCTGGATCCTGTCTACGAAAATAAAGATAATTACAACAGAAAAGCAAATCAAAGCAATAATTAAGGCAACAGAATTGTGTATGCAATACGCCACTTGTTTGGTATATAAATCCATTAGGATGTGTCTTAAGATTTCATTCCTTATTCAGTCATCGTTAATGAATTGTTTCTCCTCTTTAATTGCCAAACACAATTCCTTCTGTCTTAAAATACTCCGTTTGTGCCTTTCCCTACAAAAATAACACACAATATTAAAAAGTTCACACAAAATATGAAAACAGAAATTACAACAAATTGCATCGTCTTCAGCCAGACGTGACTGAAATTCATCTGTTAAGGAGGTTTCAGCGTCGTTTTGGATGTCCTATTAAAGACAATCCCGTGAGCGTTGCTTTTGAAGGGTCTCTTCCAACGGTAAAGTGGCAAAAAGAGTTTTGTCTCATTCAGTGCTCGTGCCACCTTTTTGATCTTTGTTGCTCCAATGGTTCCTGCAAAGAAAGAAAGAAAATCAGGAGGTCTTGTATGGTGCTTGACTTGGAATGAAAATTCCATTCTGTCAAGCTTCTGGTTGATATCTTTGATTTGTACTCCCCAAAACAGCGATGTTTCGCCTGAATTCACTGTATCTTTAATTTTGTCTGACAATTGCTCCTCTATTTGCTCTGCTTCTTGCTCCACCGTTTCTTCACAGATGAATTTTAGGATCTCAGCATTCAGTTCTTCATCCGTCATCTGTGAAATACATGCTTCTGAAATATCAATGTGAGAATGTAAAGAAATGTCAGATTTTAGGTCTTCATCCTCTGATTTGAGTGAACTGATTGGCTTAGGTAGATCGTCTTCAAACATTAGTGCAAAGCATTCTCCAAGATCTGCATTCTGAGGATGGAAAGTTTCATTCTTCCTTGTTGGTGCAGTTAGTACAAGAAACTCAGCTTCTTCATCCTCGTCAGAGTCAGAATAATAAAAATCAAATTGAGACTTTGTTGGTGCAGGCTCCTGAACTGATACCTCTGATTCTTGATACTGTTCAGCCTCGTCCTCTGTTATGAAGTCATGATGAATCTCAGGATATTCGAAGGCTTCTTCAGTATTATTTGAATTTGCTCCGTGAGATATGTGATCCAGGTTCTCTGTAATTGTCTAACTTGATCTGTCATCCTTTGTATAGAGGCTGCTTGACTCTGAATTTGTACATCAAATTGAGCTTCTTGTTTCTTGAGCCAATCTTTTAGCATGTAATTCAACTGATCTTCTTCTGATGGATCTGGTTCTTGATGAAGATCGTAGATAGAAGGTGGATAAGATGGAAAATGTGATGATTCTACGTACCTTGGTTGATTCCAAAAATTCTGCCACTCTGAAAGGTAAATACATTGATCGCTCGGGTGGTTACCATCACAAATTACACATCTCCCCATTTCATTCTGTTGAGCAAATGTAGAATTGCTTGATTCTGAATTCCAGTGATAATTGTTGTGCTGGACAACAGGCCTCAGAAAACTAGACTGTTGCTCCTGAATTTGGAGTGTATCTTCTTCTAGTAAAGCTTGTAATTTTTCAAAATGTTCCATTTTTTAATCACCTGAAAACAAAAGAAAGAAATAAAAATTACAGATAATAATAAAGAAAATTAGATATAAGTAAATTAGATAGCTTCAAAATTAATAACTCAAGAAATATAAGTCCCCGGCAACGGCGCCAAAAACTTGACCGGCGTAAACACACACGTATAACGCAAGCGCACGTATCGTTCAAGTAGTATAAAAATATCGATCCCACGAGGACTTAATTCCTACTGTTGTTATTAATTGTTGATACTATTTATTTACAAATATCTAATTATAAGGAGAAGTGATTGATTGCTTGAATGATTTGATTTGTAGAATTGCTAAGTAAATAAAAAGATAAAATGACAAAAGAAAATACTAAGGAAAATAAAAAGACTCAAAGATCTAGGGTTGTTAATCTTTCTAATATCAATTAAAAGATGAAGTAGTTAAATCATAGTTGGGTAAATTATTGAATTATTAATCTGGAACACTAAATTATGTAAAAGCCTCTTTCGAATGATCATTTACAAATACCTAGTATAATTCAATTGAACCATATGTCTATGTCAATTAAATTACCTAGATTCATTAAGGTTAAGTTCCAATTATGACTACCCCCGCCCGACAGGTATATGTCTATCCTGTAAGGAAATCTATTAAAGGGTTATCTATCCTTAAGGAAGATCGTGGATTGTTGAGACTAAGGTCTTAAACTTAAAATCACTATGTCTAGTTCATTTTAAGTTTTCCTAATCAATTTTATTAATGGCCAGTTAATAAAAAGCATTAAGAATATGACTCAACAAATAACTCTTTAATTACCCAAACTATAATCTAACCCTTTTTAAATCCGGTGATATTAGATTTAATCACAACCCTAGATATTTAACTTAGTTACTATACATAATTAAAACTGATAAAAACTTAAAAGACATAAAATGAAATTGCAGAAAGTAATTAAAATAAATAAATGAAATGCTAAGGTAAAAGGAAATAACTTCTACTATATACTATTTAGATATCTCCCATAAAATAATAATATATTAACTTGTGATATTTTAAACCAACCGTCCAGAATGGCGGTATCCTGATTAAGTCAAATTCAAATATACCAGCCATAAGGCGGAACAGAAATATAAACTTAAACCAACCGTCCAGTGTGGCGGTATCCTCATTAAGTCAGGTTAACCAGATTAAATTAAATAACCAACCGTCCGGAATGGCGGTATCCTTTATTAATCTGATTTTAAATAGTTGATATATCATATTTTAAGGGAGATTAATCTAAAAAGCAATAGTAAAAGAATTACCTTATTACCTCAGCATGGAGAGGTTACCCCCTCATGGATGGATAGAATTACTACTACAAAGCGTAAATAAAACTGAATAAAAGAAACAAATAAGAAGAACTCTCTTTTATTTATAAGGATTTCAGAGGAAGAGGTACATTTGAAACTAAAAATTCGAAATCTATTTATAGGCAAAAAAATCTAATTTTTTATTATTATTTTTCTGATTTTTATTTTTTTATTATTTTTCTGATTTTTATTATTTTATTATTATTATTTTTGAATCGCTGAAATTTCGACACGTGGCGTGGTGTGCTAAAAAAGACGGCTCGTTGAATCTTTGACACGTGGCAGACGCCCAAAATTACCAAAATACCGTTTGCGTCGGGACGTCCAAAATTACCAAAATACCCCTTTTGCCAAATTTCACAGTTTTGCTCCAAATCACCTCCAGAATGTCTTGAAATTTTGTTTCGGTGTCGGGACAATTACCAAAATACCCTTTTGTGTCGGGACGTCCAAAATTACCAAAATACCCTTTTTGCCAAATTTCACCAAATTTCACAGTTTTGCTCCAAATCACCTCCAGAATGTCATGAAACTTTATTTATCTACAAAATAACACAAAACACATCAAAATATTCACAAAACTCAAGAAACTATACAAAATATTAAGTTAAATGAGTGGGAAATAGTGATAGTTTTACCACTCATCAGATATATAGTGGCAACATGTAAAAGGTTGAATCGAAATCAACATAATGTTGATAACGATACCTTTTCGCTAAAAGCCTAGCTTTATACGTTGGTTTGTTACCATCCATGTATGTCTTCATTGAAGACTTATATAGTACCAATAGGCACAATGCCTTGCGGTACATCAACTAGTATCCAAACTTGTTGATATACATGGAATCCATTTCGGACTCATGTCACTTTGCCATAATAGGTAGTCGAGACCTTGTATCACTTCCTCATACGTAGTCAGTTGGTATTCCTCAATAAGATAGACATCTTTATGAGGTGAGATCAGAAACCTATACCCCAGGTTGTTTTCTGACTCTCTCCGTCCTACGCGGTTCTTGTGTATTCGAAGATTATTGGTAATAGTTTCATCCTTGATGAACTATTTATTTTCCATTAAGATTCGGTGCCTTGGAATAGTATTACTCCGATTTTCATCGAGTTTTACTATCCTCCCACTTACCACTGCATATCGGTATTCTTCTTAGGAAAACCGCATGGTGAGCAACAATTACATTGTTCTCTTGTGAGTTGTATAAGTACTATACTTTGGTATCCCTAGGATAACCTGCAATTGGCACTTATCCAATTTGGGTTTTAGTTTGGTATCATCCAAACATATGCCCAGCATTCCCAAATTTTCAGGAATGAGAAACCCGGTTTCTTTCCTGTTCATATCTAATATGAAATCTGTCAGACAGACTTTTATGGAACCTTATTCAAAATAAGTTATGCACTGTAAATGTGTATCCGTTGAAGGAAATGGTAGCTCAGAGCGACTCATGATTAACCTTATCATGTCCAACAAAATTCGGTTACTCTGTTCGGACACACCGTCAAATTGACGTGTTGCGGGAGGAGTCCTCTTTGAAAGAATACTATACTCTTTCAAGTATATTAGAAACTTATTGCTTAGGTATTTTCCATTACGGTCTTACCGTGACAGTTTAATACTTTAGCCGATCTGTTTGTCTATTTCGTGTCGAAACTATAAAAGTTTCCGATTATTGTTCCTAAGGAAACACATAACCATAACAAGATGCCACATCCGTAAAGGTCACGAAATATTCATATCCACCTCTAGCCTAGCTAGACATGGGCCCACTTGCTTCATTATGAACTAGGGCTAACAGATCGGTGGCATTTACACTTTTACCAAATAAATGTGTTATAGGCACTTTGCCCAATGAACTAGATTTGTAGACTTTATTTGATTTGAATCAAAACAGTCCTAGTACCCACTCTTCAAAAGTGCGGATATATGATTCTTGTTTAATTGTGTCCCAGACAACAATGCCACTTTAAGTTTCTTCTGATCAAATCAGTTTGAACTATTTGTTTGTCATGTTATACGTTCGAGATTTTATTTATATTCAAAATATAAATACTGTTATTCACATCTAATGTGTTTATCTCAATATCATCTTTATATATTAAAACACTTTAGTGTTCTAGAATATAAAGGTATACCCGCAACGGGTTAAACCCCGATATAGAGATAATATTTCTAGTCAAACTAGTTACATTTTAACAGTTTCCTAATTTAAGTACACACCCGAAGGGTAGTCCCTAAATTCAGGTATCTACGGTCAAAATAGTGACTTTCGTCCCGTTCTCAATTCGCAGATTAATCTCAATAGATGTCAGTATCCTGCTCATAGCAGATTCTGAACATCAGTATATATTCATGTATCACACTAAGTATTTAAAATCCAATTTTAATACTAGTAGTGAACATAATGTTGACAAACATATTTGAAGTCAGCGCCTTGCCCCGTATTCAATTCCTTCATGTCTGCTTTGTCCATACGGCAGTCACGCTTCCGCGATCCCGTTTGCCACATTTAGGCAGACATTTTGGGATATGTCTTTTATCTTCCCAGAAGATTATAATGATTTTGCCTTTGCCCTTTTTCAACACTCCAGAAGCCTTTGGCCTAGCCTTGGCCTTTTGGAATATCAAAGTAAGATGCGCCTTGCGCTACTTGCCTTATTGCAAATTTTGACTTTGTCTCCTTAAGAATAGTCATTAACTCTCCAAGAGTTATTATTGCAATTTTAGTACTTCTAAAATCTAAGTATAGATTTATGAAGATCTTTCAATTTCAGTATCATACTTTAAATATCTAATCCTTAGTTCTGATTAAGAAATTAAGGAGTCTACTAGGACAAGCTTAATGGATTAAGCACTTAAGTTATCATCACATGAATCTTCCAAAGATCATGCTCTACTATTTGCTTAAGTCCGGGCTTAGGCCTAATATGTTATTTTATCAAATAAAGTAACTTATTAGTTTCCAGGACCATCCTAAAATTTTATTCCCAATTTGAAAATTAAACCATTTAAATACATTTTCCCTAGGATTATGTTTTAAATGCCAATCTTTCATTTTTTTATCTTGATTCTAATAGTCCAACTATTTAATCAATGATTTTGGTACTATTTATTATAATGATTATTATAGTCTAACTATTTAATCAACTATAATTGTATTGTTTGAATACAGTCCAACTGTTAATTAAAACAACAATTTAAATATTAGTCCAACTAACATTTAATTTATATGACGAAATGATATTTGATTTGAGCGCGTATGGCAAGTAATTAAACGAATATTTCAAATTTAATTCTTGCCTCCCACTATTTTTCGGCGAGCCTCTAACCCTCTGTCGAGTACTCAGGAAACCGTGTTTCCTAGCGGGCTAGGATCCCTTTAAATATCACACAATCTTGACTTTGGCCAATAAATTGTATGATAATTAACTAGGTAGATCTCTAAGATCAATTGGATCCAATCCAATTCCTAGATCCAGTAGGGGGACATCCAAGTCTGAAACATATATCTTATATATGCCAATATATCCAATATATTACCTAACCTTTTTCCTCTGAATCAACTAAGCCTTGGCTTTGGCACAACAAACTTAGTGATCCCAGTCAAGCGTGACCCATTGACCATGGAAAGCTTCGTAATCAATGTCGATGGACAAGAAATGGTCTTGACTTTGGCCAACAAACCACAACTTGGACAAGACACCGATATGGAACAAAGCTCTCGTGATTCAAACACATCCTCGACGGACAGAGGCCTTGACTTTGGCCAACAAGCCAATGCCAGTCTCGGATCTTGAGTAAGAATCACTCAATGGAAGGAAAAACGCTTAATATTGTTTGAGGGTTTTTCACGTGCAAATTGGCAACCAATTTATTATCTTTGTTAAGGTCTCATCTTCATACACCCTTAAACATGCATTCTAAATACATAATAAAGCGCGTATAATAAAAGTAATAATGATATGCGGATGGATACTTTACACATTGATCCTAGATCAAATCTCTCCATTTCATCTCTTTCGCTAGCACAAGTATTTACTTCTACCCGTTACACTACACTTCTAAAGAAACCTCATTTATATTGAGGGGAATATGTGAGAAGAGAATACAAAGAATAAGGAGGTAATAAGGCTGGACACGCATGTCCAATTAATAAATTCCAAATTTATTACAACAATTTCTAAAATTGCCCCACCCATCTAATATCCATCCGATATACATTATTCATGCATCGCAACCATGTATTCACACAAGCATGTTATCAATCAATCTAATCAAATTAATTAATCTGATAATTAGCGACCATCCAATGTTCAAACAACGATTTGATTTTGCGCGAGTCAAACTCGTTTTGCGAATAAGTACTCAAAGTATGAATTCTCGAATTAAATTAAACTACATAGTTAATCAAATTCAATTTGTATTTATACTAATTCGCTATTTAATTCCAAATTAAATATTACACTTTATTAATAAACTTTTACGACTTAAATTCCAAATTTAATCGTTACGGGTCTCAAAGCCCGATTAACGTCCAACGTTAATTTAATTAAAGTCCAATGGGCTTTTAATTAATTTCTTAAGGCGTGGACTTTTTGTTAACTCGGGTCAAACCCAATAACCAAAGCCCAATCCGGGAATTACCCCATAAGCCCAGAAATCAATTTTGGCCCATTAGGCCCAATTAAACTTTAAAGGTCCATTAGTCGCATTTGGGCTTTATGGAAGCGGTTTGGGCCTAATTGGATCCAACCAATTTTGCCTAAACCCAACTTAGTACAACCAAGCCCAATAAGCCCAATAACAACATTTAAGCCCAATTTCACAAATAGGCCCAACATAATTAAATTGCCAAATTCCAAATTCCCAATTTAATTACACAAAGTGTATTACACAATTAATTACCCAATTAACATTTCTAAAACATCAATTAGCCTAATTAATCATGCTCAATTACATCAATTAGTGTCCAACACATTTTGATCAAAAAATCAAACCCAATTACATGCTATATCATTCTCAGCAATTTGGGCAATTTGTGTCCGATTCGGTTTCAATCCAATTAAATCCACAATCGACATTAAATCAACATTCCCGAATGATTCCAACTCATCCAATGTATCAAAATCAAAAAATTCCAAGACAATTAGGGCTATGTATTTTCGGCCAAGCCTTCCAAAATTGGGGAAAATTGTTCCAAACAAAATTTCTTCAAATTGATCCAATCAATCCTCAAATAAAACACATTTAAGCATATTCATTCATCCAATTTCATAAAATCATGCTCAAAATCATTTTACCCAAATTTTAACCCTAAATCATTTTCATGCTCAATATTGGCTCAAGATACCATTGTTGGAATACTCTAAGCTTCCCAAGAGCGAATCAAGCAATGAAAATAAGATGTGAATACAATCAAAGGAGGTGCGGAACACTCACAATGATCGGTTGAGACGATGCGGTGAAGACAAAAACGTTCTGCCCTCCTCCATGAAGCTCGGCAGTGAGCTATTTTCTTGTCCTCAAATTCGGCCATGGGTGAGTCTCCATTGATGCTCCAAGCTCCAAGCTTATCAAAGTGATTCCAAGCTCATGAAGTGAGTTCCCTATCACCTTTGTATAGACTCATTTGAGTGCTAGCTCCTTGGAATTTTGCCACAAAATTCACTCTTGTTTCTCATTCACTGTCACGGTAAGAACCAGAAAATAGAAGGGAGAAATCGGTCCTAGACCGTGTGAGAAAAGAAGGAGTTTTTGGCTCCAAAATGAAAAGAGAGAGAGAGATCGATTGGTTGGTGAAGGGAATAAGTGTATCTAATACACATGCCTAATTAATAAATTAATTTGCCAATATTTTTGCTTTCAAAAAAGTCAAACAATAAAGGCTAGCCAACCACCACATCAATCCATCAATCAATGAAATCAAGTGACAAGTTGTCACATCACTCAAAGTGACTAATGATTTGACGCTTGATGCAACTAGCGATTTGACGCTTGATTTGACTTGCGTGCCGCACTCGAATTCGAAATGCGAATGCGCTAGTAAATAATCACGGGCTCGGGTTCGCTAATTCCAAATTAACAAATTTTCCGTTGCGACGCAATTAAATGATTACGCCTAGCGAAATCACTATTCACATCGCTAACGAATTAATTCTAAATTAACTCGTTTGCCTGAATTAAAATCTAATTTTAATTCCGCGTCGAAATCTAATTTCGTTTAATATATCGAATATATTATTTTATTGATTAATTCCAAATTAATCGTTCTCTCTCTTTAATGATATTTTATCCCAGATAAAATATCTCCGCAATTAATCCCAGATTAATTTTCTCGCTCGTTTAATTAATCCCAGATTAATAAAGTGCGAGTCATACGTCATCGGTGAATCTTCGGGAAGCGACCCATGCGATCCCCGGATATGTTGGCAGTAAATTCGGTCGTCGGACTATCCGAACACGTAAGTACCTAGTACTACGTTTATACCGATTTACAAGACAAGGTTGGCTTCTAGCAAAGCGCCATGCCTACCCAATTCTCCAGAAACATGCTTATAGGAATAAGCGATCTATATCAGGCGTAGTATACGTAGTATTGCGTTTGTCGATCCAGTATCGGATGATCACGTGTTAGGCCTGGGGCTGGAATTGTGTATGCCCCGTACGAAGCACATATCGGATGTCTGGTAACTAGTCTCTATAATCGGATATACATGACCTAGTCATAATATCCCGATAGCTGCAGCATATAAGAGAACAAGTTTCGTATCCTATATGATCATCATCTCCACTATAACTGAAGTGATATTTCCATCTTGACATCACACCCAATACATTACGATTCTTAATATACCTAGAAGAGGCGTACACAGAACCGGTTAAAGCCCTGGACGACCAAAACCAAAGCATATTGATTGTCGCAAGTATTAGCGGTGCAAGTCTCAGGTTAAGACCAAATACACCTACCCTGAATTCGGACTTCCATAGACACATAGTTATACTACCAATGGAATTCCGAAGGGGTCTATCCAGAACGAAGCTGTTTCCCGTACCATCGGTAAAACACAACCTCATATTACACTTGCATGAGTATCATATACCCAAATATATGAGAACTATGCCGTCATGCCCTCACAACGCGCACAAGTGTAATACTAGTCTTTTACGTATTTATCGATGTCCAATCTCGATAATACTCTGACTAGGGATATTTAATGATTTATCCTTCGTGGACTGATTCTGTCTCATATCATTCTCAATCCAAGAACAAATCATAGGGACTTTCTATCATTTATATATCTTGGTGATCTAATCACAAATGATAAGAGAGCAATCTCCTTTGTCACATAGTTAATTTGTACAACAACACTATGATCTGTACAAATAGTGACGCTATGGGTCATAATTGTCCAAGAAAATGGACCTTCAGCATCAAAACCTTTACAGTCGAAATTTATTTTGACATTAATAAATCCTCTAGCGTCGAATTTTAATTTTGACTCTAAAAGGTAAATATTTAGCGTCGAAAAATTCTTTCGACGCTAAAAGTCAAACATTTAACGTCGAAAATCTCTTTGGACGCTAAAGGGTTGACCCTTTAGCCCTTTAGCGTCAAAAGAGTTTTTCTACGCTAAATGGTGGAACTTTTAGTATCGAAATTCAAATTCGATGCTAAATGTCAAAAATTTAAATATAATTTTAGAATGCGAAGGTTTTTTTTTTAAAAAAATATTTAAAAATAATATCATTTAGCGTCAAATAATTTAATTCGATGCTAAATCATAGCTCTTTAGCGTCGAATTTTAATTTCGACGCTAAAGGGTAAATTTAAAATTTTCAATTTCCCGCCTAATAAAATTAGATTTAAATTTATTGACAGTTAGCGACGGATTTTCGATGCTAAAAGTCAAAAATTTTAACTCTAAAAATCAAAATTTTGGTGGAAATAATTCCCGCTATTTGAGGACCTTTAGTGACGAAATAGGCTTCGTCGCTAAAGGTTATTTTTTTCTTATAAATTTATTTGCTCTTTCATTTCTCCTATTCTCATTTTCTTTCTCTCATACTCTTATTTCCTCTCTAAAATTCTGTTTTCCTTAAGAATTTTGTTTCATTTTTTATATTTTATGTTAACATCCAATATGTTTTTTTTGTTTTTGTTTTTTTTTATTTTTCTAGGGGAATATGAAGATGAAGAAATGGTGGAAATGAAGATGGTGAAGAAAATGAAAAAGAAATGAAAGTGAAGATAAAGAATATGAAAGCGAAAAAGAAGAAAATATATAGAAAATTATAATTTGTCATTTTGTTTAATGTTTTAAAATTTTTTATTGTGATAAATTTTGTAATTTTATTTTTATATCAATAAAGATATCATTGTTATAATTTTTTATAACAAATTTATAATGATGTTCTTATGTAATCTAAAAATTTAATACTTTATAAAATTTAGTATAAAATTAATTTATAATGTCAATTTTGTTATAATTTGTTTCTAAAACTAATTATAACCAATTTTTTTAATTTTAGTTTTACTATTTTTACCTTTGGTGTCGAAATAATTCGTCGCTAAAGGTCTTCTGCGTCGAAATAAAATTTTGACCCGAAAGCTTGGTTGAGGAAAATTTTTAGCTTCAAAAATCTATTTCGACGCTAAAAATATTTACTTTTAGCGTCCAAAATCTAAAGATAAGCACTTTTAGCGACAAAATATTTCATCGCTGAAGATTATTTTTAGCGTCGAAATCGATTTTTGACACTAAATACCTTCCTCGACCAAGCTTTAGCGTCAAAATTTTACTTCAACGGAGAAGACCTTTAACGACGAAATTTTGACTTCTTGGGTTTTTAAAGTGGAAGGTGTTGGCTTTTTATCTTAAATATGTGGGTCTACGGTTCTATCATCAATTATAAAGGCTTGTATCCTACAAGATGGAGGTTCGTATCCTTGTGAAATCATAAACGTATTTTATTTTTATTTTTTAGTGATATTATAATGTCGATAGAATTATTTTGTGGTTTTCTCACCAATAGAAAATAAGCTTCTTAGTTATAAGGCTTATACCTAGAAGGTGGAGGTTCGAATCCATGTGGAAGCATAAGCTAATTTTTTTTAGTGATACTATAGTGTTAGAAATTATTGATGTTTTAAACAATAATACCATATTTGTTGGGGTTTTATCAAGGCGGCGCAGTGTAAGAAGCGCTGTTCGGGTGAAATCGTAATTTAAAATTTTTAAACTTACCAATAAATTATTCAATATCCAATATTAATAATCTATTCATATTCAACTAAACATATTTATTCGATATCAAATAACAACATAAATAATATAGAAACACCGCGAAACTTTTACGAAATTTTTTTTCTGCAAAATAGCATAAAAAGCGTTTCCGACCGAACAGATCGACCAATACACATGGGGGCTGCCTAGGTCAGCCCCAAAAACATTTGGATAGTTCGTGGGCTGTCCGAATAGTGACCAACTCACTGTTTGGGCAGCCGTTACCCGGTAACGCCGTTTTTCACCGTTTCGCTATTTTCACTCCGAAATAATTTGCGGTAATTATTTTTCTTAGGTAATTAAAATAAACCAATTTATTCTAATTACTCAATAAATAAAAATTGGATTTTTTTAATCCAAAAATCAGATTTTTCTCTATTTGCCGTGATAACCCAAAACTTTACATTTTGATCATTTAGTCCTAATTTGTCAAATACAAATTTAAGTGATTCCAAATCACTACTAAAATGATTTATACATGTCTTATATATGAAAATACAAACTGCATAAGAAACTATTATCTCTGGAATGATTATATTATAGTCTATTCTAATCTAGAACCTATTCTAGAAATTTGCAACCATAAATGAAGTCAGAAAACATATATAAAATATGCATGCAGTGGATAAAAGTTTAATTCTATCTAAAAATAGAATAAGGAAAAACATAAGCGATGATTTTCATAATATTACACATTGCATTAGTTATGAGTTTTTAACTCAGCAGTGCCTCCATTATTTTACGTAATACCGTAATCCCCAGCGGAAAATGAGAATTCAATAATTAAATCGAATTCCATAATGGGAAGTGGACCCGATGAATATATTTCGACTCAAAGCTTTGGCACGTTCTCACATACGTATACTCACGGGTAGATAACTCATTGTCGATCACACTCGTTGTGACTTTTGATTTTGTCCTGACCGTTTCTCGTTGTAACAGCTTTGGCACGTTCACAGGAGGCATATCAAAGCTTCACTTGTCAATGAAAAACTCAAGCTACTGATGTAGTCCTGACAGCTTTGGCACGTTCCAGATTTCCACTTTCACTTGAATTTGTCTCTTATCATATAAGTTATACCGGCGCAAATGAACTACCTTCAACCATAACTGCACAGTTTTGGCACGATACAACTATAGCATCATAAAATCATTCACATCTGTATTGACAAGGCGGACGAATAAACAAGTATTCCTAATACTAGTCACTTTATAAAACCTTATTTAACGGGAATTTTCCTAAAAGATGCAATTCACTTTATTTAATCAAATTAAATAAATATATGCATGTAAAAAAGTAAAGATTAGATTAAATATCAAATTTAAAGGGATAATCATATCATGGGTTCAGAATCAGACTCGCTCTGATGCCATATTGTTGGGGTTTTATCAGGACGGCACAGCGGAAGAAGCGCGGTTCTAGCGAAATCGTAGTTTAAAATTTTTAAACTTACGAGTACATTATTCAATATCCAATATTAATAATCTATTCATACTTCACCTAAATATATTTATTCGATATCAAATAACGACATAAATAATATAGAAACACCGCAAAACTTTAACGAAAATGTTTTCCCACAAAATAACATAAAACACGTTTCCGACCGAACCGACCGACCAATGCACATGGGGGCTGCCTAGGTCAGCCCCGAAATTATTTGGACAGTTCGTGGGCTGCCCGAACAGTGGCCAACTCACTGTTTGGGTAGCCGTTACTTCATAATAATTTCTAATTACTCAATAAATGAAAATTGAATTTTTTATCCAAAAATTAGATTTTTCTTTATTTGCTTGAATCCTAATTTATCAAATAAAAATTTAAGTGATTCCAAATCACTACCAAAATGATTTATACATGTCTTATACATGAAAATACAAATTGCAACTCAAAACCCACAATTTCCCCAAATTGCTGAGAGTTGCTACAACTTTCCAGATTTTGCATTTTGGTCCAAAATTATTCAAAAAAATATTAGATGATATCCAATCAACACCATTTTAAATGTACATCATATATACATCATTATACAATACATATATGAAAAGCCCCAATTTTGGTTTAGGTTAAGAACCATAATTTCTCAAATTAGTCCAATTAATAAAATTAACCAAAATTAACCAAATTCAACACTTTAATATTATATCTACAACACCAGAAAAGTCTCACCACTTTGAAACAACTCAAGAATAATTCTAGGTCATCAACAACTCTAGAATGGCAACAAGATCATCAAATGATCAAAAGTGTGCTTATACACCATTTATAAGCTTACTTTGTTAAACACACATGCATACATCTTTCATTCATGCTTCCAACCATCATAACACAAACACAAGAGAGTAGAAAAACTTGAGAACAAAATATGTTATAGTCAAGGAAAAAAGAAACAATTTTCTTCTAATAGGAAGTTGAAAAATACTTACTAAAATTCAAGTTTTCCTTGGTTAACTTATTGGCTTCAAACTTTTTCTCTCAACTCTCTTTGTTTATATTTTTGGAGGCTTGAACTTGTAAAGAAAAATGAAAAACAAAACATTTTAATATCAAATTCTTTAAATACAAAAGTCAACATTAAATACTTTAATCATTCCAAAATAAAATATCAACTTAGATATTTTATATTTTTAATTACTTTAATTATTTAACAATTAAATAATTAAATAATTATTTAAATATAAATATCCAAATATATGTATTATATTTACTTTAAATAATCCAAATACATATATTAATGATATATGTCAAATATCATAATTTGACAATTAATTAATGTGTATTTAATAAAATCAATTATTAAATACAAATACACATTAATTAGGAAATGACCAAAAGGCCCCATATGCATGTACCTTTCGTTTAACCGTTAAACAATTTATAAATAATCAGTATTATTCATAAAAGTTGCCTTAGTGCTCTACAAGTATATTTCCTTAGTGAGGCTCTCTAAGTTCAGGCATATCCGTCACGAAATCCAATTTTGTGTCCATAATTTACCCACCCGTAAATTATGACGACCACAGATAAACTCGCTGAACTATACAGGCCGAGGTCATCGCATACGTATAATCTCTCCGTCACAGGTATTCAGATTATTCTAGAGATATATATATTAACGTCAAATCTCTATAGGTATAATCCCATCGACGTTTCTATTAGCAATCTTATAATAACAATTAGAACTCACTTCTATAGTGTACCACAGATCCATTGATTAACAGATTGCTAATCCCATAATGAATACAAATGCCTTGTACACATGACAAACATATCCTATCTTGATACACACATGATATCATGAGCATGAGTCCACACCCAACGAACATACGAAGATCTGATCTTAATAGATCGGTGACGTGACTGCCATCTAAGTGTGGAGGATAACTCATATATATCCACAATGGTATCTCAAGTCAAAGAATCATTATGCTACGCAACCCGAGAAGATTCCTATTGACGTTGGTGTACCATCTATTAGGTAATCTTTGGTGAGTCGTTCAATATTTATCAAATAAACACCTACACGTCTAACGAGTCTCCTGAGACTCATGGTTCATTGGGATAAACCATCGGACCAAGTCACGATATACGACATGCACTGGTCTCAACGGATTTTACTAACCGACCTGTGTTAGTAAATCTTGACCAGGAACTTTATTTGATAATATATATCCAGTAGTGACACTTCCCAATATCAGTTACAAGCTACGTTGTAATTGCGCACTACGTTATATATTTTCGGGTCTTTGTCTAATATATATATATATCACTAAACATGATTTAGTTTCAATCTAATGAATTAGATCAAATATATATAATAAAAGACAAGAGGTGCAACCATAAATAAGTAATATTATGGAAAAATGTATTACTTGTATTCATGTAGCGGGCATAAATACGATCCGGATTGGCATTCTGTGCACCAATCCTAACAATACTATCAGTAATCACTAAGGCCTATTTAATTTAATGGAAAAAGTCCCAAATACTTATATTTACTGACATTTTTTGACAAGTGTCATTGGCTGGTTACGCCCAAAAAGTACTCGCGGCTATCGCAGTATAGTTGGGGTGTCGATTCCTCAGAGAGATGGTTACAAGGAACTAATTTACTTAAACAAAAATGTTAGCAATAACTTAATGAAAAGATAATGATTGAGTTGGTAATATGAAATAAAAACTACGAGAAAAACTTAAAGGTTATCAATAGAGAGAGGCAGCAAAGCGTCGGGATTCCCTCTTGTATCAAATTCCCATGTTCAGTTGTTGATTCCTTTTATTATTCAATTGAAGATTTCACATCCAAACAAACAATCAGAAGATATTCAATTTAAAACACATACAATTCTAAGGTAATCGATGAATTATCTTCTCTATGTTAACATCACACAAAGTTATCGCTATGACCTATCTAACGTCGATAATATACCCACAGGCAATACTGCAGCATAAGACCAACTCATAAAACAACTTTACCAGTCACAAATGGGTTCCCCAATCACACATAGAAGAAACATGACTATTCCTATATGCAAGTTGGAAAAACACAATCTCTGGATTCATAAATCGAAAGATAATAAAGAATAACAACCATCAATTGTATTAAACGTTAAAAAGTACTTGGGAATCAATAACATGAACATAGAAACTTAAATACAAGAGTTCATCCTTAGCTTTTCCTAGGAGATTAATTCTCTATGTAGAAGAGAGGTATAGCCTTGATAGATCGGAGAGACGTCATGTCGGCTTGAAGTTCTTCGTTATTCTCTCTCGAAATTATGTTTGTGGCTCTTTGTTGCATGTTCTCTCTCTGTTTCTCTCCCTATTTTTTTTTCCTCTTTTTAGGTTTTGGAAGAACTTGGGTTTATATAGGGAAGTCTCGGAGTCATTGTGTGCATCCAACACAACTAAATTAAGTTATTGGGGTCTTCCGGGGCGCCGCGGTACTGGCAAGTGGCACCACGACGCCCAACTTGCTGGATTTTATATGCGTGCAAGATCCGTAGGCTCATCGCGACGCCAAGAATGGCGCGTCACGACACTTGGCAGTTTTGCTGGAATTATGTTTTTTGCGTTTCTGCTCTTCCTACGTGCTTCCGATGTGTCCACAAGGTCCCAAAATATGTATAATTGCTCCAATCTTCATGTTTCATTACTTCTTAATAATAAAACATAAAATAAACTATAATTAAGATCAAATATATGATAATCAAGCTGAATTAGCCATGTTCAAAGTACACTTTCATGCACTTATCACTGGCCAAATGGCATAATGCAAAATATTTCTAGAAGTTCTAATATGTCTGTATTATTTCAAGACAAAAATCGAAGAATAAGACAATAACAAACAAAAGAAATGGTGGAGTACGTACGTACTCTATTGTGCGTTCTCTCTTTTCTCTTGAACACTAAGAAATGAACCAACATAAAGCCGTTCATGGGTAATTTGAAAAGTTATAACCGCCATATTAGTTTAATAATTAATCAATTGAAAATTTTTTAAATTCATAACTGTCGAATTTAATTATAGCCATTAATTTGATAACTATTCAAATTCGCAATGGCCATATTTAATTCTAGTAATTATTTTATTAATTAATTCTAACAATTAATTCACATGTTGCAAGTAGTTGAAGAGTCAAAAAATTACAATGAAGTTGCAAAACATTGCTATATCGGATTTGACTCGACATATGCCGTAATTCGTATATCAGGACGTATAGGTGCACATTGATCAAACCAATCGAATTTGAGCTTTGCACCCCTCCTACTGGCTCACATAGAGAGAGCTTTTACGCTTACATTGTTACTAAACCATAAATGAGTAACTACATATTAAGCCTTTTAGCCTGAGTTTCATTTCCTATATAGGACAATGACTTTCCCTTTAATGTTTTCATCTTAGTGGGTATACTTTGAGAGATAATTTCTCATTGATCTGAACATCATTTTGAGCATATAATATATAATTTCGAAGGACTCATGGAGGAAAATTCGAATCACTTATGACCTCTAATTTTTATAAAGTATAGCTCACTCAAAATCAAACCACCAAATAGAATCTTATCATGCTATTTTTCTAACAATCCCTCTCCTTTTATAGGCCGTGAGCCTTTTAATTGGATTCTGATTTCTTGGAAGAGTCGTATTCCAAGTCTATTTAGGAAAGGTTAGTTGAATCATCGTCAAATTAGGAGTGCCGAGATATCCGGGATTAAATATAATCCATATAATAGTTAGATTAGACTATCGTGTTTGTAGGCAGTGATGAGCGGAAAATATATCAATATTTACCACCCCTTTTACTTAATATTTTATTTAGTTTCTCGGGTTTGATGAACGTTTTGAAGTGTTTTAGTTTATTTTACAGATAAAATAATATTGGGACTCAATGGAATCATTTAGGATGAAATATGGGTCAAATAAGGGCAAAATATTGGACTTGACATATTAATTTTGGAGATTGGAAACTTGAAAGGGCGTTGTAACGAAGTGCAATTTCGGA
Organism: Zanthoxylum bungeanum; assembly: GCA_019454045.1. Lineage (NCBI taxonomy): Eukaryota > Viridiplantae > Streptophyta > Magnoliopsida > Sapindales > Rutaceae > Zanthoxylum > Zanthoxylum bungeanum. Next base: position 97,715 of record SKCR01026568.1, read on the forward strand.
AATTCCAGTTTTATGCAACTGTCGTATTCCAGTTTTGAACAATTCAAAGATTCACGATGAATTTCAAAGATTTAGTTTTCAACACTTCAAATAGAATATCTTTGAACCATTCAAAATATTCTATCCACATTTCATCAGAAACATATTGAAAGTTCGCGAACCATTCAAGACGTTCAATATATATTCTTTTAGAAACACACAACTAAGTAATGACAATTCATTAACTAAGTTACGGAGTAAAGAAAACTATCTAAGGTAATTTCTAATTCATTAAACTACATACATCCAATGTATTAGTCTAATAAATCTTGTGGTCCAATGACGATCATTGGTTAAATAAGATTTAATCACATCCTGAATACAATATTCATTAAATGGATAAAGATATATGGTGTGATCTCGTATCATACCATCCTTTACCATACGGAATAAACATCTTATGCTTATGTGATAAAATCTCATAAAGCATTGTTCTAAGTTATTTAGTTAACATAACATTTTCTTAATGTTTTTCTTTTCATTAATGACACTACTAGTCATATTAAAATATGTAACAACTGTTTATATAGAACAAGTAACTATCCAATAGTCACAAGTTCTGATATCAAATATCAAAACAGTTATTAAACATTATTTTAAATAACTAGACGAAAGATCTAGTATCCAATACCTATAATTGTCGTATTGTGAGAATCAATATTCTCTATACACAACTATACACATCTCCTTTCTTAAGCTTAATAATTTGCGTTCAATTATTCACAACAATTGCAAATGATTGATTAGTAAACTGTGTCAGACACGTGACTTCTAAAAGTCACTAAAGCCAAGAAACGTCATTATAAGATAAACAAATACTAATAGAGTTTTCTTAATGCCAGTCAAGAATCTTGAGACATGAACTAATTCAAGTCAATTCTTACTGCATAAGAAACTATTCTTACTAGATAATTATATCCAAAACAGATATCTATTTAGATTACTAATCGTGACTTAGTAACTAAGTCACTAACCATCTTGATTTTTCAAGAAAATCGGAACAACAGTTCCCGATGGTTTGAACTAATCAAACAATATCTAAGTCTACTGTCATTCTAGAACCTATTCTAGAAAAACGCAACCAGAAGTAAAGTCAGAAAACATATTCAACTAATATGCTATGCAATGGATTAGAAGTATAATTCTATAAACAATATAGAATAAAGGAAAACAAAAGCAGCAAATTTCATAAAATTACACACTGCTTTAGTTATGGATTTTAAACCCAGCAGTGTCTCCCACTACTTTACGTAATACTGTAATCCCCAACGGAGAACGGGAATTCAATAATTAAATCGAATTCCATAGTGAGAGTAGGATACCATGAATATATTTCGACTCACAGCTTTGGCACGATCTCGCATACGTATATTCATTAGGTAGACAACTCATTTTCAATCACTCACCAGTGACTCCTATTTTGGTCCTGACCATTTCTCGTTATGACAGCTTTGGCACGTTCACAAGGAGGTGTATCAAGGCTTCACTTGCCAATGACAAATTCAAACTACCGATGTAGTCCTGACAGCTTTGGAACGTTCATGATTTTCACTTTCACTTGAATTTGTCTAGTATCAAATATACATCCGGCATGGATAAAATTCTATCAACTACACCCTCACTGCTTTGGCACGATCTCGGATGCAGCCATGGAAAGTTACCCATAAACCGTATTGACAAGACGGACCAAGAAACATGCATCCAATACACGTTACTTTATAGCCTTATTTTAAGCGGGGATATTCCTCAAGGAAGCATTGCTCCACATGAAATGCGGAATTTTAATCTAAATCATTTTCTAACAACTCAATTCTACCTTAAAAAATATAACTCAATTTAACCATTAAATTTCCGTTACGTTTCCGTTAGCGTAGAACCGAAAAAGTCAAGAAACATATAGATTACATGCATGTGAAAATATTAAAATTGGATTACATATCAAATATCAAGCATGAATAATGTAATGGATGAAGCATCAGACCCGTTCTGATACCATTTTTGTTGGGGTTTTGGTGCAGAGGAAGCACATTTCGGGCGAAATCATAATTTTAAAACTTTTAAAATTACCGAATAAATTATTCAATATCTGATATAAATAATTTATTCATATTTCACCTAAACCTATTTATTCAATATCAAATATCAACATAAATAATGTTGAAACTTCGCGAAACTTTTACGAAAACCGTTTTTCGCAAAATGACTCAAAATGCGTTTTTGACTGAACCGACCACCCGACACATACGGGGCTGCCCAGGTCAGCCCCAATAGTGTGAGGGTCATTCATGGGCTGCCTGAACAGTGACAAATTCACTGTTTGGGTAGCCGTCACCCTATTGACTCAAAGTCACCTAGTAACACCTTTTCGTTTATTTCAACATCCGAAATAATTTTCCGGCAATTGTGTCCAACACCCAAAACACATCTAATACATTTATATGACATCATTTTCATCACATAAACCCAGAATTTCCAATCTGATCCAGAAACCAAAATGTCAAATTTTCAGCTTTAATCCAACGGTCTCAATAGTAATCTAATTAATCATAACACCATCAAACCACCACCAAGAAGTCCCAAGAACAATTCTAACTAGGAATTACAAGAGTGGTTATTGTTGGAAACAGCTTTCCTTAGCGCAGCGGAAATGGCTATGTAGTGGCACCGGATCTTTAAAATTTTCTCTGCCTTCTCCTTTGTTGAAGTCGAACTCTACTGAACTCTTGATGAATTTCCTTTGAGATTCTACCGTAGAATCAACCACCCAATCTTCCGAGCTATATCTCGAAACCAACAAACCGAAGTGTGGGCTTCACTCACAAAGATCAACCTCTAAACTATTTAGAGAAGTATCAAACTCTAAACTATTTAGAGAAATTATATTGTCACAAATTCTTTTGGCTTTAAGAAAAATGAGATGAAGAAGATCAAGTATCTTGTTCACTCTTGTTTTTCCTTTCAAATCTCAACAATTGAGAATAAGAATTTTCTCTCAACTATTGAAGAAAAATTCTAAGTGTTTTTGTATTTCTCTCTACCTCTCTCAAAGTTGTGTCAAAAACTAGAAAACTTTCAAAAATAAAATCTTTTTATCACTCAACCTTTGAGTGGGAATGGTAGAGAAAATCCACTAAAATCATTCCATCAACATCCACTCAATTTTATCAATTGTAAATGGCCAACACACTTGAGTGGAGTGTCAACCAAATCCATTAGATAATGGAACAAGTTAGGTAATTAGGTCAAAACTAATTAACAAAAACTTGGTGGATGATTTGGCAAACCATTAAGGCTTGTCTTGATAATGCATTTACCATTATCAAATAATGATGTCATAATTATCTCATAATTATGCATTATCAATGATGATGTAATAATTATCTCATAATTATTAATGATGTAATAATTATCTTATAATTATTATTTGATTATCTTATAATCAAAAATATTAGAAAATATAATATTAAACTAATTTAATATTATTTTCATTTGTGACAAAAATATTATTAATCATATTAATAATATTTAAATATAATGTGAGCATATTATTAGACAATCTAATTATATTAGGTTTGCTACAGTTAATCGAGCTAGCACGGGGACCAAATGGACCTACGGTTCCGAGCTCCAATAATTCTGAAATATTAATTAAACTCTTTAATTAAATATTACGAATTATTAACTCCGCGTTATTCCACTAAAAACTCGAAGTTGAACTCCCGTTACCGTAGATGGAAATATAAGCCGAACAACTTCGGTGTCCATCGATATAGTCACTACATATGGATATAGCCCTTCACGAATATCTCATAAATAGAGTCGGGTCATAAGTCCGTTATACCCCTCTAAATATTTTGTCTCTTAAGCACCATTGATTCTATAATGAACAATTAATTCATAACAATTATGAATATAAAATATTTTCTATTCGTAATAGAAAAGTTGAGCGCTCAAATTATTCAAGTCCCGAATCAACTCTTAAAAGAGATATTCATCTGCTTCTCGTAAGAAGGAGTGAATTCCATATCTATGTAAAACGTTCCCAGCTACATACAAAACCATATCCCCAAAATACGTAGTTATTGGCCGGGACTGCTACACCAACCTCACCATAGTAAATCAAAGGACACAGCCTGACATGCAGGAGTTCGTAGTACACTCAGGATTAAGATTAATCCATATATGACCATCTAGTAGATAAAATGAATTTCTTCGATTAACGGATATTAAAAGAAATTCGTATTTATCTGAGTCCAGTCCTATATGATCTTATCATACAAGGTGCCTCCATTCCCATGTCACTACATGAACGATCCCGGATCAAGGTCGTCATACAAGTATAGAATGGACCGCAGCTATAGATATACCACAAACAAAGTACCCACTCTGTTTGCTCTCTATGGACTATTTAGATTACTAACTTTAGACTTAAATCCTCTTGTGCATCAAACATACACTAAGTCTAAAGGTACAAGAGTAATCAAGGTAAACAAGACAATTGGATAATATGCAATTTAAATCAAACAACTTTGATAAAAAAATGAATAATGCGTTTTATATTATTATAATAATCAATCCGTTTACAACACATGACTCTAGGGCATAAATCCCAACAATCTCCCACTTGGACTAGAGCAATTGAACATGTCATGTAATCCTAAACCATTTAGTGACCTTCAAATACTTAGCCGATACGGTCTTTGTAAACGGATCAGCCAGGTTGTCTGCAGATGGAATCTGCATGACAACGACATCACCTCTTCTGAGGATCATATCCTCACCAGAATATAATAGCATATAATTTCTCGTTCTCCGGAGATACTTGAGAATGTGTTTCACTGCCACCCAATGATCTAATCCTGGGTTGGATTGAAACCTACTGACTACTCCCACTGCAAAACAGATGTCCGGTCTCGTGCATAACATAGCATACATAAGACTTCCAACTGCTGAAGCAAATGGAATATGTCTCATCTCCTCAACTGCTTGAGGTGTCTTAGGAGACTGTTCCTTAGACAAATGAATTCCATGCCTGAAAGGTAAATTACCTTTCTTGGAATTTTGCATTCCAAATCGCACAAGAATCTTGTCGATATAGGATGCTTGAGACATTGCTAACAGTCGTTTTTGCGATCCCGAATAATCTGGATCCCAAGTACATAACTTGCCTCTCCCAAATCTTTCATTTGGAATTGGTTAGCTAGCCAGATTTTAACGTCCGATAATATCTTTACATCATTCCCAATGAGTAAAATATCATCGACGTATAACACAAGGAAAACCACCTTCCCATCAATGATGCGCTTGTAGACACAAGGTTCATCGATGTTTTGCTCAAAGTTATAAGACTTGATCGTAGTATCAAACCTTATGTTCCAAGATCTAGATGCTTGCTTAAGTCCATAAATGGACCTTTGCAACTTGCAAACCTTTTGCTCTTGACCTTGGGTTATGAACCCCTCTGGTTGTACCATATAGATACTTCATCAAGATTGCCATTCAAGAATGCAGTCTTGACGTCCATTTGCCAAATCTCATAGTCATAATATGAGGCAATGGAAAGAAGAATCCTGATGGATTTAAGCATGGCTACTGGCGAGAAAGTTTCTTCATAGTCAACTCCCTCCTTTTGGGTATAACCCTTTGCCACTAGCCTAGCCTTGAAAGTCTGTACTTTCCCATCTATTCCTCTTTTTCTCTTGTAGATCCACTTGCAACCTATGGGTTTTACTCCATTAGGTTGGTCTACAAGTTCCCAGACTGAGTTAGAGTACATGGACTCCATCTCAAGGTTCATGGCTTTGAGCCATTCTTCTTTATCAGTATCATCCATTGCACTACGATAGGTCAATGGATCATCTATACCATCACAAGATGCAACAACTTGCACTTCACCATTTCCTAGATAGCGTTCAGGTTGTCTTACAACCCTCCCACTGCGTCTAGGTGGCATGGTATTCTGATAAACTTGCATCTGACTTTCAGATGCTGAAGGTGTTATGTCTTTGTCAACATTTGACAATGGTTTACTGGTCGTACCAGTAAGTAACTCCTCAAGTAACACTTTACTTCGAGGTTTGAATTCTTTCATATAATCCTCCTCAAGAAATGTAGCATTTGTCGATACAAATACTTTATTATCTTCGGGATTATAAAAGAATCCACCCCTAGTTTCCTTAGGATAGCCTACAAATAGGCACACCTGTGAACGTGGTTCCAACTTAGTAGTCTTGTTCTTTAGCACATGTGCTGGACACCCCCATATGCGGAAATGTCGCAAACTAGCTTTACGACCACTCCAAACTCTAAGGGAGTCTTAGGAATAGACTTAGAAGGAACTACATTCAGGATATACATTGATGTTTCCAATGCATACCCCCAGAATGAACTAGGTAGAGTGCTATAACTAAACATTGATCTCATCATGTCTAGTAGGGTTCGATTTCTCCTTTCTGCAACACCGTTTTGTTGTGGTGTTCCAGGTGCTGTGAGCTGTGAAACAATTCCATGCTCAACTAATAATTCCTCGAAATCTTTATCAAGGTATTCACCTCCACGATCTGATCGTAGAATTTTGATGCTTTTACCTAACTGGTTCTCAACCTCAGCACGATATTCTTTGAACTTTTCAAATGTATCTGACTTGTGCTGCATTAGATAAACATACCCATATCTAGAATAATCGTCAATGAAAGTGACAAAGTATTCATAACCACCCCGTGCCTTTACATTCATCGGTCCGCAAACGTCCGAATGTATTAGCTCAAGTGGTTCTTTGGCTCTTATCCCTTTTCCAGTAAAAGGTCTCTTAGTCATTTTGCCTTCTAAACAGGATTCGCAGACAGGTAAAGTACCGAGTTTTAACTGATTTAAAACTCCGTTCTTAATTAGTCTATCTATCCGGTCAAGGTTAATGTGACCAAGTCTAAGGTGCCATAAATAGGTATCATCATGAGAAATCTTTTGCCGTTTTGTTTTAGATCTTTCAATCTTAAACATTTCAGTATTAAGCAGTGAATCATGCATTAACGGTCTTAATACATATAGGTTATTTTCGGAGTTTCCTGTGCAAATATTTAATCCATTTCTACTAATAATAACTGACTTATTATAAATGAAATGGAAAAACCATGTTCCATAAGTTTTGTAACAGAAATCAAATTCCTGCGAAAACCAGGAATATATAGCACACCATTTAAACATAAATAACTATTATTAAAGTTTAACTTGGAATCTCCCACTGCTTTTGCTGAAACAACATCCCCTGTCCCAACTCTCATGGTGAAGCTACCTTCAGCAAGGTCCCTCCATGAGTCAAGTAGCTGCAAAGAACAACAAACATGGTTAGTGGCACCAGAATCAACAATCCATGCGGATTTATCATCCTCCACTAAAAGAGACTCAATGACAAGTAAATCATATTTACCTGAGTTTTTCTTCTCTTTAAGCTCGGCAAGGTATTTTGGACAATTCCTTTTCCAATGCCCTTGTTGTTCACAATGGAAACATTTTCCTTTGGCATTGGTTCCTTTGGAGCTTTTGTTGTTCTTCTTTTTCATTGGTTTTGCCTTTGCCTTCCAATTGCCTTTCTTCTTCTTCTTTGCAGATTTAGAAGATTCGGCAACATTTGCCTCGACATTGGGCCTACGAGGACCGTTCATAACGTTCTCGTAATTGGTGAGCTCATTTAGCAGTTCAGTCAACGTAAAAGTCAATTTATTCATAGAACAATTGCTTTTAAACTGCAGGAAACTCTTCGGAAGGGTTTCCATGATCATTGTCACCTGGCTTTGCACATTGATACGTGCTCCATGGGTTTCAGCCATATTAAGATGAGCCATCATCCTTAACACATGGTCTCGGACTGAGGTGCCTTCCTTCATTCTAGCGGTCAATACAGAGGCAATTGCCTCATGTTGTTGCCGGTCTGAAGGTTGCCCAAACATGTTCTGTAATGACTGCATAATCATTGATGCTGTCGCCATAGGCTCATGCTGTGCAGCAAGAACCTCAGACATGGATGCTATCAAATAGCTATGGGCTTTCTCATCAGCTTTAATCCAATTATTATAGGCATTACGTGCAGCTCTACCAGCATTAGGTGCTGGCTCAGGAGGACATTCCTCCATTAGGACAAATTTAAGGTCTTCGCAGACCAAGATAGCATTCATGTCACTTTTCCATTTAACATAATTATCCCCGGTTAATTTTTCTTGTTGTTTGATTATTGAGATTATTGCAGATGCCATGGCTGAAAAATAATAAACGCGCATTCACATCATTCATCGCATATTGAAATTGTCAAACATTTAGGCATAAAATTAAACATGATGCATGATCAATGTATAATGAATTAGAAACCTAAAAGAATTACTATGCCACGATTATCTATCATCCCACAAATAAGTGCCGCCGTAGGGTAGGTCAAGTATTCGCATGATAGATTGAGACATTCTCAATTGATTAATATATCTGAAATAACTCTTATTCCTATATTAATCAACTACCGTTATTTTGATCAAGGAAGCTTTGATTAACAACTTAACCATTCCTTTGTGAGTGTGACCCATTATTTCGGAACCCTTGGACTTAACTAGTGAAGTGCCGCCGTAGGGTAGGTCAAATCACCAAATACATCTAGAGTCCCTATCCTTTCGGAATCCAAACCTGATATTGACCCAATAAGGACACCATCCGTAGGGGGACAGGAACAAAGCTGCCACAAGGCGCCTATTGAATCTCACGTTTTTGGATAACAATGGAGATCGTGGGATATATTGTGGTATACCCCTCTCCCACTCACTATTTTGAAGTTTAAGGTTTCTATCTCACTAGTTTCTAATGATTAAGATTATGCTCGGCTAAAACATATCTTTATTAATACTAGTGGATTATTAGTGATCTAACCAATTTTAACACTTAAAATTTTATTCACTAATACTTATTAGTCTCTACTAATCATTAACTTAATTAAACTAATTTAATCAAGTTTGCTTAAGTGGTCTAATCAATTTTAACAATTAAAATATTAGTTCACTTATAGTTTTAAAATTTTAGAATTCAACTAATGGACTATATGTCATTAAACCATTTAATAGATATAAGTATGTTATTTACTCCAAAGGTACGTGGAATTGTATCCCGAGTACAAACCAAATTACCGTCCATTCGGAAGCGGCTATGGAATTTATATCTGGGTTTCCATCCGATATACCAAGGAAAATAATATACTCATAATGTCCATTTGTTCTTAAACTGGAATTCGTAATTTTTAAACCTTTAAACCAATTAATCTTATTAATCCGTTTACATGCATCTTATATTCTAATTTAACTATTAAATTTACATAAAATCATATTTTATGACTTGAATATCATGCATGTCTACATGTTATGGCATGTGAAAATGCAAGAGTAGGCACCCTAGGCTATATGACATGTTAATAAACAATTTAAAACATATATATGCCCAGGTCTGGGCTGAAAACGTTCGCGTAGCGTTCTCTGTGCGTTCGAACGTTTTCCAGGCAGTAGCAAAACGTTTGAGTTGCGTTTTACTGGCGTTCGAACGCTGTCGGTCTGGTGTCAAAACACTGAAACTTTAATTACTCCGTTCGGGAGCTTCCGGAGTCCGTTTTGGTCCCCGTTTTTTTCTACGGACTCGTAACGGAATGAAGTTTCACATACATACATAAATTGCGTTAACCGGGCTCTTATTTTTTTTTCTATACTAATCTAATTAGTACAATAAATCCAAGGCATTCCTTGGTCTTCAAATCTTGCTCCATGGTATGTTGAGTTCTTTGTGGAATGTCTTCTTTAAGTCCTTCGCGGCATCGGCTCCTCCAAGTTACAAATTGAGTTACATATTGGACTTATTACAAAAGAAATGAACTTACAACACTTGAAAGAAAATGACCTTATGGTCTTACATTCCCAAATCTAAAAATAAGAGCCGGAAAAAATTAACGATCAACGCAATACATTCATCACATGAATCAAAGTAAACATTCATCACATGAACATTAAAACCAACCATTCATCTCATGAATCTAATTGTGCCTACTCATCACAACATGCATTCTAATAATATATATCTCATATAAATTATTAAGAACTTAAAACTTAAAAGAGAAGGGTTAAGAACACTTTTCAACCTTAGCTCTTGATGCCAATTGTTGGAAACGGCTTTCCTTAGCGCAGCGGAAATGGCTATGTAGTGGCACCGGATCTTTAAAATTTTCTCTGCCTTCTCCTTTGTTGAAGTCGAACTCCACCGAACTCTTGATGAATTTCCTTTGAGATTCTACCGTAGAATCAACCACCCAATCTTCCGAGCTATATCTCGAAACCAACAAACCGAAGTGTGGGCTTCACTCACAAAGATCAACCTCTAAACTATTTAGAGAAGTATCAAACTCTAAACTATTTAGAGAAATTATATTGTCACAAATTCTTTTGGCTTTAAGAAAAATGAGATGAAGAAGATCAAGTATCTTGTTCACTCTTGTTTTTCCTTTCAAATCTCAACAATTGAGAATAAGAATTTTCTCTCAACTATTGAAGAAAAATTCTAAGTGTTTTTGTATTTCTCTCTACCTCTCTCAAAGTTGTGTCAAAAACTAGAAAACTTTCAAAAATAAAATCTTTTTATCACTCAACCTTTGAGTGGGAATGGTAGAGAAAATCCACTAAAATCATTCCATCAACATCCACTCAATTTTATCAATTGTAAATGGCCAACACACTTGAGTGGAGTGTCAACCAAATCCATTAGATAATGGAACAAGTTAGGTAATTAGGTCAAAACTAATTAACAAAAACTTGGTGGATGATTTGGCAAACCATTAAGGCTTGTCTTGATAATGCATTTACCATTATCAAATAATGATGTCATAATTATCTCATAATTATGCATTATCAATGATGATTAATAATTATCTCATAATTATTAATGATGTAATAATTATCTTATAATTATTATTTGATTATCTTATAATCAAAAATATTAGAAAATATAATATTAAACTAATTTAATATTATTTTCATTTGTGACAAAAATATTATTAATCATATTAATAATATTTAAATATAATGTGAGCATATTATTAGACAATCTAATTATATTAGGTTTGCTACAGTTAATCGAGCTAGCACGGGGACCAAATGGACCTACGGTTCCGAGCTCCAATAATTCTGAAATATTAATTAAACTCTTTAATTAAATATTACGAATTATTAACTCCGCGTTATTCCACTAAAAACTCGAAGTTGAACTCCCGTTACCGTAGATGGAAATATAAGCCGAACAACTTCGGTGTCCATCGATATAGTCACTACATATGGATATAGCCCTTCACGAATATCTCATAAATAGAGTCGGGTCATAAGTCCGTTATACCCCTCTAAATATTTTGTCTCTTAAGCACCATTGATTCTATAATGAACAATTAATTCATAACAATTATGAATATAAAATATTTTCTATTCGTAATAGAAAAGTTGAGCGCTCAAATTATTCAAGTCCCGAATCAACTCTTAAAAGAGATATTCATCTGCTTCTCGTAAGAAGGAGTGAATTCCATATCTATGTAAAACGTTCCCAGCTACATACAAAACCATATCCCCAAAATACGTAGTTATTGGCCGGGACTGCTACACCAACCTCACCATAGTAAATCAAAGGACACAGCCTGACATGCAGGAGTTCGTAGTACACTCAGGATTAAGATTAATCCATATATGACCATCTAGTAGATAAAATGAATTTCTTCGATTAACGGATATTAAAAGAAATTCGTATTTATCTGAGTCCAGTCCTATATGATCTTATCATACAAGGTGCCTCCATTCCCATGTCACTACATGAACGATCCCGGATCAAGGTCGTCATACAAGTATAGAATGGACCGCAGCTATAGATATACCACAAACAAAGTACCCACTCTGTTTGCTCTCTATGGACTATTTAGATTACTAACTTTAGACTTAAATCCTCTTGTGCATCAAACATACACTAAGTCTAAAGGTACAAGAGTAATCAAGGTAAACAAGACAATTGGATAATATGCAATTTAAATCAAACAACTTTGATAAATGAATAATGCGTTTATAATTATTATAATAATCAATTCCGTTTACAACACATGAGCTCTAGGGCATAAATCCCAACAGTTATAACACTCTAGAATGACAACACATCATCAAATGATCAAATTGAATAAGTATTACACTAATATCATTCAAATCAACTTCACATATGCATCTAGCTTCCAAATCCATCCTCCAAAACAAAAAGCCCCAAAATCTAAGAAATGAAGAAACCCTAGAACTTGTCTAGATGCTCAAGAACAAGAAATAAACTTTCTCAAGTTTAAGAGTTATGAAGATTACCTCCAAATCACCTAATTTCCTTAAACTTTTTCTTGATTTCTTCAATTTCTTCCTTTGTTTCTTCAAACAAATTTTTGGGAGGTTGTTTCTTGAAGGATTCGGCCATGGCGTTCATTAGAAAGAGAAAATAAAAATTTTGACTTTAAAAATAAGGCCAAACCGATTTAGAGGCGTAAAATGGTCATTTGGTCATTTTAATCTAATTAAATAATAATAAGCTTAAGGTTGACAAATCCAATTTATATACTTCAAGCTTAAAAGAATCATGCTACATGTAACCAATAATAATCAAACATATTGCATAACAATTATGTAATATTGAATAATTTAATTATCTAGATATTTAACATTTAAACATCTAATTAATTAATTAATGCGATTATTATTATATATGTATTTTTATTTACATTAAATAAAAAATACATATATTAATGGCATGTGTCAAAATCTCATTCGAAAAATAATTAATATGTATCAAAATAAAATTTTGTATCAAAATAAAAACACATTAATTATCAATTGACCGAAATACCCCTAATGTATGTATTTTCGTTTAACCGTTTAAACGACTTGAATTAACTAATTTAATCCAGTGAAGTATTATGAATAATCTATATTATTCATACTGTGTTGACCAAGTGCTCAACAAGTACACTTCATATTGTGGGACTCTCTAAGTTTAGGTTTATCCGTCACGAAATCCAATTTCGTGTCCATAATTCACCCAGTCGTAAATTATGACGACCACAGATAATCTCGCTAAACTAAGCAAGTTGAGGTCAATTCATACGTATAATCCTTCCGCCACAGGCTATCCATATTATACCTAGGATATAGATAAGAACATCAAATCCTTATGGTATAATATAGTTGACTTTCAAATTTACGATCTCTAAATAAAACTCGAAATAGGCTTCTGAAGTTATACCACAGCCATGGATTTACTAGATCATAAACACGTGAGGATACCTATGCCCTATACACAGGAGTGACAGATCATATCTTGATACGCACTGGATATCATGAGCATCAGTCCACACCCAACGAACAGACGGAGGTCTGATCATGAATGGATCGGTGATGTGACTACCATCAAAGTGTGAAGGATAACTCATATATCCATTGTGGTATCTCAAATCGAAGGATCATTATGCTCGCTCAACTCGAGAAGATTCATATTGACGTTGGTGTACCATCTATTAGGAAATCTTCAGTGAGTCATTCAGTATTTATCAAATAAACACCTACATGTCTATACGAGTCTCCGAGACTCATGGTTCATTGGGATAAACCATCAGACCAAGTCACGATATACGACATGTACTGGTCTCAGCGGATTTTACTAACCGACCCATGTTAGTAAATCTTGACAAAAAACTTTATTTAAGGATTACAATTTATAGTGACGCTTCCCAATGTCAATTACAAACTACGTTGTAACTGCACACTACGTTGTAAATCTTAGGGTCTTTGTCTGATATACATGTATCACTAAATCAAATTTAGTTTCAATCTAATCATAATTAGATATCTAATCGCAATTAGATCGAATATGTGTGCTACCATTAAATAAGTAATATTATGGAAAATGAAATTGCTCGTATTCATGAATCGGACATAAATACGATCCGGATTGGCACTCCGAGCACCAACCCTAACACGAACATCTAGAGGCCATACCATGAAAGGTTTCTGACATACATTGCATCAAAGTGTGGAGGATCTCACACAAAATCAATGTTATCATATAGTCAAAGGATTACATATTTTACTCGACTTGAGGAGATTTCTATTGACGGTGGTGTGTACTTTCAACTATTAGGAATCACATGTGAGTCATTCAATATTCTCTTCATCGAATACCCACATGTCTATACATGTTTCCAAAACTAATATTACATCGAGTTAAACCATTGGTACTCCAATTCCAACATACGACATGTGCTAGTCTTCTAGGTTATAGGAATTTGACCGTATTCCAAAACCAACGACTAGGAATATTTACTTTAAGAATAATTTATGAATAATGTCAAGACTATTATAAGGTCGATGTCATTCTTAACATATCTATAAATTAATCTAATATGCGTAATGACAATACCATTATAAGGTATGAAATGAAAAATGTAGTTATTTTATTAATAAATAATAAAATGTACAAATCTGATTGGCACTCCAAGCACCAACTCTATCAGATGTATGTGTTCATGGGCCATGTGGAGGAATCACGTCCGTAGACTGAAGGTTGTCGGTAGCTTTGTGCTATTTAGGCTTTGTCTAATGTATGGGCTTGGGACATAATGACGTTTGGGTCCTTGGCCCAAATTTAGCCAGTACAACTGACTGATCATTAGAGGCGATGTCCTTGAATTATTATGTCATTTGGGTAAACGATTATCTACTAAACATATGAATATTTACTAACATATACAAGTTTTCATTGTTATGTTTGTTTTGACCCGGAACATCTGCCTGGTTTTATAAGAGTTCTTAAGAATTTAGCCTTAGGAATTTTCCTTTGAAGTGGCCACACTTTTCTCTCATATTGGTGATTTCTCTTATTTAAGAGTAACCACATTACTCCTCTCAAATTCCCAACGCATAAGAATCATTAAAAGCCTTTTGCTTAACCTTTTTCCCTACATGCATCACTACTTCATCATAGGAATGGACAAGAGGGAACCCCCATATGAGAATTATCCTCACAGGGATCTAACTAAGTCTTTATAATTAGGTTGTCTCTTTGAACCTATATTTTGGGATATCTAGTTAATTAGGTTGCCTTTTCTGTTAGGGTTGGTGCTTTGAGCGTCAATTTTATTATGTATTTCCTTGTAAATACTAATGTAATATTGTAATATGAATAAAATGAACAGTTTCTTTTATATAAATTCTTCTTTAATATGGTAAAGACGTAACAGACCTTAGAATGATTAGTTATTATACTGTTGCAAAAGCGTCACAACTGACATTGAGTTGTATCATGATGTTGTCATTCTTAGACAATTCTCGGTCAAGGTTTACACTACTTGGTCAGTAAAGTACACACGTAGAGACTGGTACATGTCGTATATTGGAACCTTGGATTCTGATGGTTTTTCAGTGAACTATGAGTCTTGGAGACTCGTATAGATGTTTAGGTGTTTATAGCGGATAAACACTGAACGACTCACTGAAGATTCTTAATGGATGGTACACCAATGTCAATAAGAATCTTCTCGGGTTGAGTGAGCATAATGATTCTTTGACTTGAGATACCATTGTGGATATATGAGTTATCCTCCACACTTAGGATATCATGTGTGTATCAAGAAATGATCCGTCACCTATGTGTACATAGCATATGTATTCAATATGAAATTAACAATCTGTTAAATCCATGGGCCCGTGGTACACTGTAGAAATCAGTTCTAAGTGTTATTAAATGATTGCTAATAGAAACATCAATGTGATTATATCTGTAGAGATTTGATGTTTGTATCTATATCTCTGGAATAATCCGGATACCTGTGACGGAGGGATTATACGTATACAGTGACATTGACCTGTATGATTCAGAGAGTTTATCCGTGTTTGTCATAATATATGGGTGGGTGAATTATGGACACAAAATTTGATTTCGTGACAGATATGCCTAGATCTAGAGAGTCTCATTAATAAGATATACTCGTAGAGCATTAGGGCAACTGTTATGAATAATACTGATTATTTATGACTCATTTAACGGATAAACGAAAAATACATGCAATCGAGACCTAACGGTCATTTCCGAATTAATGTGTATTTGTATTTAATACTTGATTTTATTAAATACACATTAATTAAATATCAAATTGTGATATTTGACATATATCATTTATATATATGTATTTGAATATTTAATGTAAATATAATACATATATTAGGATATTAGTATTTAATTATTTAAATGTTAAATAATTAAGTTAATTAAATAACAAATTTCTTAAGTCATCATTTGATTTTTCAAAGCTTGGAAATGTCATGATACAATTGGAACACATTTTATTTTGCTTTATTAAAGATAAAGTGTTAACTTTATGTGGACTAATGAAAATGCAACAAAACTAAAATAATTGTTATTTGTTTTCTTTGTTGTATAATCGGCAATGATGGAAAATGATAT
Organism: Zanthoxylum bungeanum; assembly: GCA_019454045.1. Taxonomy (NCBI): domain Eukaryota; kingdom Viridiplantae; phylum Streptophyta; class Magnoliopsida; order Sapindales; family Rutaceae; genus Zanthoxylum; species Zanthoxylum bungeanum. The sequence continues at coordinate 114,290 of SKCR01026568.1, forward strand.
ATAAAAATTATTTTGTTTCATTTTTCCATACTTAGACAAGTTTTACAATATTTTACAAAAGAGAGTTGAGAGCATTTTTGGAAGAAAGAAAGAAAAACAAAGACAAAACTTGTATTTTGTTAGTTTTTTTCACATTTCCTCCTACATGAAAATTGTTTCAATTAATCTTAGCTTAAATTTGTGTTGCTAAGTTGATGTCTCTACACTTTGATTTTGTAATTGATTGTGTTTAAAGCTTGTTGGATGTGTTTAAGCATGTATGTTTATTTATAAGCTTATTAGTGTAATTAAACTTATAAGATTAATTAGTAATCAAAGTTGCCATTCTAGAGTTGATTAGCCATTCATAATTAACCTAGAATTGTTCTTGGGTTGTTTCATGATGGTGAGACTTGTTTGATGAATTATTGAATGGATTAAAGCATTGAATTAATTCAATTTAATGTAAATTATCCAATTTGAGTAATTTATGAAATTAGGGTTCTTCACCTAATCCAATTTTGGGTCTTTTCATATATATGATATAATTTGATGTATATTTGATGTATATTAAATTTGAGATTGATTGAATTTGATCTTGACATGTTTTGAACATTTGGGGCCAAATTACAATCAAGGAAAAAATTGGGCTGTGTTCGGCTTTAGTAAAAAAAAATTAGGGATCTTATTGTAATTTATGATTTTATGTGTTGGACATGTTAAAAATCATTTTAGAAATGATTTAGAATCATTCAAAATTGTATTTGACAATTTTAGGACTAAAATGATCAAATTGTAAAACTTTGGGATAATTCGGTAATTATAAGAAATATGATTCATTGGGTTAAAATTTCAGATTTTAAGTACTGGTCAATTAAATAAATAAGTTTATTTAATTGTTACAAGAAAAATTTTTAAAATCGGAAAAATCTATTTTTCGCGTTCCACTGTGCTAACCCTGTAATTCCGTATAAAACCCCAACAAAATGGTATCAGAGCGAGTCTGATTTTGGACACCCGATATGTGATTATGCCTTTAAAATTCAATTTTTGATTTAATCTTGACTTTATGCATGCATGTGTTTATTTAATTTGATTAAATAAAGTAAAAGCATCTTTTGCGGAAAATCCCTATTTGAAAATAAGGTTTTTAATTTAATATGTATTTGATGCATAATAATTGGTCCGTCTTCTCAATACCACTAACGATAAAGTTTCTGAGACTATATCCGAGAACGTGCCAAAGTTGTGAGGATATGTCCGGTAGAATTTATCTGTACCGGATATATCTGATATTATGTTAATTCAAGCTAAAGCGGAATCCTGAACATGCCAAAGCTGTCAGGGTTTCGGAAGTATCTTGAATTCATCATTGGCAAGTTTAACCTTGGTACGCCTCCTTGTGAACGTGCCAAAGTTGTCATAACGAGAAACGACCAAGACCAAAAACCCAGGAATCACTATTGAGTGATTGACAATGAGTTGTTGATGAGTGGTAATTATATCACTATTTCCCACTCATTTAACTTAATATTTTGTATAGTTTCTTGAGTTTTGTGAATATTTTGATGTATTTTGTGTTATTTTATAGTAAATAAAGTTTCAGGACTCTCTGGAGGTGATTTGAGGCCAAAACAGTGAAAAACAGACAAAAGGGAAACTTGGTAATTTTTCGCGTCGTGACGCCTAACATGCGCCATGAGCTGCTAACATGCCCCGGAGGACACGTGTCAGAATCTGAAAAGTTTGACTTGCTAACGTGCGCCTGCCATGTGTCAACATCACAACCGATCTGCTAACGTGCGTCGTGTAACATGTCATCATCCTACGGTGCCGACAATCACTTTCGCCACGTGTTGCCACGTCATCGCCACGTCAGCATAATTATTGAGTCAATTATCCACATCGCTACGTCATCGGATAAGAATCTGAAGTAGCCAACCAGAGCGACAAGTGGCGCGTCGTGACGCGCACACCTTACCGAGGCCTATAAATTCATCTCGAGGTTTCAGTTTCAGATGTACCTTCCTCTCTGAATTCTCTAATGTAAATATGGAGTTTTATATCTAGTTTCTTTTAATTTTAGTTTTGCAATTAATTTTAATTACGTTCTATAATAATAATTTACTTTTTTTACTTTTTCAGTTTTTACTATTTAACATGAGGAGGTAACTTCCCACTGCTAGGGTGAAAGGTAAGACTTTTATTACTGCTATTTAGATTAATCTCCCTTAATTATAATATATTCACTACTTAAAATTTGACTTAACAAGGATACCGCTATATTGGTCGGTTGGTAATCAATTATAAACTGGTTTTAATCAGACTAAGCATGGATACCGCATAGTTGGTCGGTTGGTAATTTCCGCCTATATGGCTGGTTTATGGACTTAATTTGACTTAATCAGGTCACCGCCTATATGGCTGGTTGGTAATAATATCATACAAGTTAATATATTATATTAAGGGAGATATTTAAAATAGTAGTGATAAAAGTAGATCATCTAGCCCTAGCATTTTCTTTTATTGTAATTTTCTTCATTTACTTTTCAGCATTTTACTTTATATCTTTTATTTTTAAGTTTTTACTCGCCCAAGTTATGTGTCATAACTAAGTTAGTTTTCTAGGTTTGTGATGAATTCTAATATCACTGGTTTATAAGGGGTTATTTTGTAGTTTGGGTAATTTAAAGGTTTACTTATTAAGTCTTAAGTTTAATGCGTCTTGTTAACTGGCCATTAATAAGATTGATATGGTAAATCTAAAATAAACTTGACAAAAGAATTTTAGGTTTAAGCCTTAGACTTAATAGCCAACGATCTTCCTTGAGGATAGATAACCCTTTAATATATTTTCTTACAGGATAGACATATACCTGTCGGGCGGGGTAGCCATAATTGGAACTTAAACTTAATGAATCCAGGTAATTTGGTTGACATAGACATATAGTTCAATTGGGTTAAACTGGGTATTTGCGTCTGACCATCGACATAGGCTTTCCTAAAATTTTGTGTTCTAGGTTAGTAAACCGATATATTACAGAAACATGAAATAACAACTTCATCTTTAAAATGATATTGGAAGAAATCACAACCCTAGATAGTTTCCTAATATTGAAAATTCTTAAACCTACTTTCGTGCAATTTTATTTACTTGTTTTTAAATTTAAAATCATCACCATTTCAAATCAATCAATCAACCTGTTAGATACTAGTAATCATTTGACCTCATAAAATTAATAGATTAGGTATTAAGTCCTCGTGGGATCGATACTTTTTATACTACTTGAACGATATGTGCGCTTGGGTTATACGCGTGTGATTACACACTGGTTAGTTGTCTACTTAATGAATATACGTAGGCAAGAACGTGCCAAAGTTGTGAGCTGAAATATATTCATGGGGTCCACCTTTCACTATTATGTTATGATTTGATTATCGCATGTTTTGTATTCTGTTTGGGGATTACAGTTTTGCATGAAATAGTGGGAGAGGCATTTTTAGATTAAAAATTCATGATCTAGTTAATGCTTTATGATATAATATGAAACTGTATTATCTTTTATCTGCTTATATACTTATCGTTGATTCGCTGTCTATTTGATAGATTTGCGATGGCGACACCTCCAACCAATCCTTTTGCACGTATGCTAGATACAAATAAACTAAAAGGCACTGAAAACTTTGCGGATTGGGATATGGATTTGAGGATTGTCCTCAATTCTGAGAAGCTGGGATACATTTTGGAAGGTCCATTACCACTTGCTATATATCCTGATGCATCTCCTGAAGAACATGAGACTTTCCAGAGATGGAAGGATGATGATTTAAGGGTTAAATCATTCATTCTGAGTTCTCTTTCTTTTGAGCTTGAGAAGACTTATTTTGAGATGCATGATACATATAGAATGATGACACAACTTCATGAATTGTTCATGAACCAGAAACAGGTCGTGGTTCATAGAGTTTCAATGGAACTATTTCATTCTAAACTTGATGAAGGGTAGGCTGTGAGCCCGCATGTGCTTCATTTGATCGAGTAATTGAGGCGTCAGGATTTCCCTCTGAATGAAACTCTGAGACGTAGTGTCATTCTCGGTTCGCTCCCGGTGTCATATCGCCAGTTTGTTATATATTACAACATAAATGTGATTCATTGTTCTTACCGTGAGTTGCATATGATGCTTCTCACAGCAGAGGAAGATTTGAGGAAGGGAGTTTCGACTCGCCTTCCGAAACCCACTTCACTTTCCACTTTTTCCCAATCCAAGGCGAAGAGGAAGAAGACAAAAGGAAAGAAGAAGAAAGGTTTCAATATTCCTCTGAAGGCTAAGACGGCGAATCCCAAAAGAGCTTCTGAAGATAAGTGCCACCACTGCCAGAAAGTCGGGCACTAGAAAAGAAACTGCCCGGACTATCTTGCACAGATAAAGAAGGAAAAAGCATCGACATCAGATACTTTTATTTTTCCTATTATTGATATCTCATTCGCTTGTAAAGCTATGACATCTAATTGGATTTTGGATTCTGATTGTCCTATTCACATTTGCAATACGTTGCAGGTGTTGACGGGAAGTAGACGGCTAAAATCTGGGGAGATGCAGTTGCGATTCGAGAGTGGCGACTCTCTTGATACGGTTGCAGTGGGCATATACGAGATTCTCTTACCCAGTGGGAAACTTTTGTTAAATGACTGCTATTTTGTGTTAGGATGTGTGGCGAATATTATGTCATTTTTTTATTAGATACTAAAAGATATAATGTAAATATTAAGAATCGTTCTTTTTATTTATATGATAGTAATAATATTTAGATCCTTTGCTATCCAAACGAGCATGGTCATTACATATTGCGTACCTCACAAGATATATTTAATACTGGAATTAATAAACGTAAACAATCTAATACAAATAATACTAAATTGTGGCACTTAAGGTTGGGTTATATAGGCGTGAAACGCCTAACCCAGTTGGTTAAGAATGGTTCGATACATGATCTCACCATTGAATCTTATCCAACGTGCGAATCTTGTATTCGGGATAAAATGACCAAAGGCCCATTTTCGGGTGTTGGACACCGAGTTACTGACTTATTGGAACTTGTACATCTGATGTATGTGGTCCCATGAGTCAGATTTCACACAGTGGTTTTTCTTACTTCGTTACCTTTACCAATGATCTGTCACGGTACAGTTATGTTTATTTGATGAAATATAAATCGAAAACCTTTGAAAAGTTCAAAGAATTCTGAAATGAAGTTGAAAATAGACTGGTCAATATTTTAAATGCCTTCAATCTGATCGAGACGGTGAATATATGAGTATAGAGTTCACTGATTATTTAAAAGAGAATGAGATTCTCGCTCAATATACTCCTCCAGGCACTCCGCAACACAATGGAGTATCAGAGAGGAGAAATCAGACTTTATTGTATATGGTCCGATTGATGTTGAGTTATACAGATTTACCCTATTACTTATGAGGTTATGCTCTTTTAACTGCCGCACATCTTTTGAAAGATTCCTTCTAAAGCTGTTCCTACGACTCCGTATGAGATATGCACTGGTAGGAGACTGAATCTTAGTTATATTAAGATTTGGGGGGTGTCCTGGATACGTTAGGATAGCTCAGCAAAATAAGCTTTTGCCTCGAGGGCAGAAGTTTAGGGTTGTTGGATATCCTTCAAATACGAAAGGATATTTATTCTATGATACCGAGCATCAAAATATGTTCGTAGCTCGCTTCACAAAATTTCTAGAAATATAATTTTTGTCTGAAGTTGGTGATCATAGACATATTGAACTTGATGAAGTACAACCTGAAACCAACGAACTAATGGAGGAACTTGTAGTTCAAGAAGATGAAGAACCTTCAACACACACACTCCGTAGGTCACAAATGGTATCTAGAATTCCTGAACACTTGTATTTGATATAAGAAAAGAGTCTGGATGTGCTCTTAATCGAAGAGACTGGCCCTTTTACCTATAGAGAATCGATGTTGGACATCGACTCCGTGAAGTGGCAAGACGCCATGAAATCCGAAATGGACTTAATGTATGAGAATCAAGTTTGGAACTTGGTTCCGCTTCCCGAATGAATTATTCCTATCGGTCGTAAATGGATTTACAAGAGGAAACGAGGGCCCGAAGGAAAGTTTGAAACCTTTAAGGCCCAACTGGTAGCTAAAGGTTACTCGCAGTGACCTGGTGTCGCGTATGCGGATAATGAATGACCAGTGCTTTCACACGCGTATAACACAAGATCGTTCAAGTAATATAAAAAGTATCTATTCCACGAGGACTTAATACTTAATCTATTAATGAGGTCAAATGATTACTAGTATCTAACAGATTGATTGATTTGAAATGGTGATGATTTTAAACTTAAAAATAAGTAAATAAAATTGCTCCAAATTAAATTAAATGAAATTCAATATTAAGAAACTATCCAGGGTTGTGAATCATTCCAATATCTTTTAAAAGATGAAGTGGTTATTTCATGTTGTGTAAAATATTGGTTTACTAACCTCGAACACAAAATTATGCAAAATCCTTTGTCGATGGTCAAATACAAATACCCAGTATAACTCAATTGAACCATATGTCTATGTCAACCAAATTACCTGGATTCATTAAGATTAAGTTCCAATTATGGTTACCCCCGCCCGACAAGTATATGTCTATCATGTAAGGAAATCTATTAACGGGTTATCTATCCTCAAGGAAGATCGTGGGCTATTAAGTCTAAGGCTGAAACCTAAAATTCCTTTGTCAAGTTTATTTTAGATTTACCAGATCAATCTTATTAGTGGCCAGTTAACAAGACGTATTAAGCTTAAGACTTAATAAGTAAACCGTAAATTACTCAAACTATAAAATAACCCCTTATAAACCAGTGATATTAGAATTCATCATAACCCCAGATAACTAACTTAGTTACGACACATAACTAGGGCTAGTAAAACTTAAAAATAAAGAAATAAAGTAAAATGCTAAAAAGTAAAATGCTGAAAAGTAAATACTGAAAAGTAAAAATACAATAAAATAAAATGCTAGGGGTTAAAGGATCCACTTTTACCACAACTACTTTAGATATCTCGCTTAATATAATACATTAACTTGTGATAACATTACCAACCAGCCATATAGGCGGTAACCTGATTAAGTCAAATTAAGTCCGACATGCCATAAAGACGGTATTAATATTTGTCCATAAACCAACCATATAGGCGGTAAATTACCAACCGACCAACCGCACGGTATCCAAGCTTAGTTAAGTTAAAACCAGTTTATAATGAATTACCAACCGACCAATATAGCGGTATCTTTATTAAGTCAAATTTTAATTAGTGAATATATTATAATTAAGGTTGATTAATCTAAATAGTAATAGTAAAAGTTTTACCTTTCACCCTAGCAGGGGGGAGTTACCTCATCATAGCTGAATAGTAAAAACTGAAAAAGTAAAGAAAGTAAATTACTATTACAGAAAGTAAATAAAAATTAATTACAAAACTGAAATTAAAAGAAAACTAGATACAAACACCTTATTTATTCAGAGAATTATAGAGAGGAAGGTACATCTAAAAGTGAAATCTTGAGCTGAATTTATAGGCCTCGGTAGGCTGTGTGCGTCGCGACGCAACATGTGTCATGCTCTGGTTGGTCTGCCGAGATTCTTATCGATGATGTGGCGATCTGGATGATTAACTCAATAATTGAGCTGACGTGGCAGTGACGTGGCTATGATTTGGCAATGACGTGGCGACACGTGGTGATAGTGATTGTCGGCACCATTGGATTGTGACACGTGGGACGCTGTGATTAGTTGATGATGATGTGGCGCTGACTTGGCAATGTCGACTCAGTCTTCCGCTGACGTGGTGATGACGTGGGGTGACACGTGGCGATGGCGATTGTCGGCACCTTAGGATGATGACACGTGGCATGGCGCATGTTAGCATGATCGGCTGTGATGTTGACACATGACACGACGCATGTTAGCAAAGTCGGCGTACGTTAGCAAAGTCAAAGTTCTCAGATTCTGACACGTGTCCCCGACGCATGTTAGCATGAAGCGTCGCACGTTAGACGTCGAGCAAAACACAAAATAAAATAATATAAACATCTTTAAAACTAAGCCACTTTCGTCTGATTTTCACTACTTTGGCCATTTTGCCCTTTTTGTCTGATTTTCACTACTTTGGCCCAAAATCACCTTCAGAATGTCCTGAAACTTTATTTATCTACAAAATAATACAAAACACATCAAAATATTCACAAAACTCAAGAAACTACACAAAATATTAAGTTAAATGAGTGGGAAATAGTGATACATTTACCACTCATCACACCCCCAAACCTAACATTTTGCTAGTCCTCGAGCAAAACACAAAATAAAATAATATAAACATCTTTAAAACTAAGCCACTTTCGTAGGGATCACGGTTGCATTTAGCGTATGCAACAAGCCTTTAAACCCCTAGGTGTCCCTAGTGGATGAGTTCTAGTCTCGTGAGAGTTTACAGCAATGATACCCACAAACATTTTACAAAAGTAAAAAGATAGTAAAACTAATGCACACAAAAACAAAAAGACAAGAGAAAATAGAATAAAGAAGTTAGTGACTAATAAGGTGAAACTTCTACTCCAAGTTACTAGTTGTTTTGTTTCTTTCTAAATTACCGAATAAGTAAATTCTTCGATTATATTTACCATTCTCCATATACACAACCAACAAAATATTAATCAACTCATTTTTGCCCACAACAGTCACAAGTATAGTTGAGAAGAGAGTAATATCTTCGTCCTAAAGTTTTATCAGATTTCACACCTTTTTTGCAGCAATGGAATAATTTTTCTGATTTTATCTTTCTTTTTTTATTATTTTATTTATATACAATATCTTTCATCTATGAAATGAGCTTTGGGCCGATGGCTCCCAAACCAGTTGGCTTTAGGGCACCAGGTGTTAAGACACCCCTACAGACTTAATTACTCAGACTTCAGATATATATATTTTTGCAACATTTTTTATCCATGTAGCGAGTTTTGGGCCAGTGACTCCCAAACCAGTTGGTTTTAGGGCACTAGGTGTTAAAACACCCTTACAGACTTAATAACTCGAATCTCAGACGTTTTTTTTTACTCCATCGTTTTTTTGAGATGCTTCCTCCAATTAAACTAGAGCACTGAATATTACAAACTTTTCAATTATAGCTCATGTCCGTATGTTACCATGCATGTTGATAATACCTGTCAACTGAGCACATGAAGATCCATTTTAGTCAGTTTTATGGAGAATTTACAAATTAAATAATTCAAAAGGAAATAAACAAAAATTAACTTGTTTCGAAAATGGGTTTGAGATACGTATCAAGAGTGAGAACTTCTTACACAGCTATCTTTCACCAATTTCACCCGACTAATCAAATTAAAAACACAAAATATTTTTTTGATTTTTGTAAAATTTTTCAATGTTTTTGTATTTTTCGAAAAATTTAACTAAAAATAACAACAATAAAAACAAGATACAAATTAACTATTCTCCTCCCCCAAACCTAAATTAGACATTGTCCTCAATGTCTTAAACAGTAGAAGAAGTGTTTAGAAAATCGTACCTGGTTAGCTGAAATTCTACATGTAAATGAAAAGTTTAAAGGTTAAGATCCAGATTTATCCGACGCCTCTTACCACGATCGTTCTCGGGCCAATTTATCTTTGAAATGATAAGGTCAATTTGTGGTTCATAGGCTAAGATTTGGTCAATTAGATCTGGGGCAGTTCTGGCAGTAAAGAGGAGTTCTTTCATAGGTTTTGTCACGAAACCATTTCTCCGAGCATCATCAAGAAATACACAAAGAAAATCATAAAATCCTTCAATGTTGTACAATCCAAGCGGTTTCTGGTGTATGTCCAAGTTTTCCCAAGATAGCACTCTAAAAATTTCCTCCATTGTACCCAAGCCATCTGGCAAAGCAATAAAAGCATCAGCATGGTTAATCATTTCTACCAGTCGTTCAGACATACCTGGTACAATTAGTTCTTCTCTGTTTGATGGTCCAATAAGATTTGCCTCCGCCAAAGGTTTTGGGATGATTCCCAAGACTTGACTACCTTTTTCCTGTACAACCTTTGAAATGATCCCAATAAATCCAAGATTGCCACCGCCATATACTAAGTGCATATTCCTTGCAGCTAAGACTCGACCCAATTTATGTGCTGCTACTACGTATTGTGGTTCAACACCAACACTAGTACCACAAAACACACATATATTTTCAACTCGTCTTCTTGAAGTGGCTTCCATGTTTTACTCTGGATGTCTTCAAAAGTGCAATGATGAGTTGAATTTATAACACCTGAAAAAGGGTGAGTAAAAATAGTAGCACTAGTACCTGCCAAATGACAATTATTAGTTAAACAGTAAAATAAATCGTGATAGTAAAAAAGGTCTGGATCATGTTGGATAAAATAAAAGAAAACAACAAAACAAATCACAATTATTAGGAAAAGACAAAGAGATATAATATGTACAAGAAACGTAGCGGCTTGATTGACATCTATGCGTCAGGGACAAGCTTCCCATCCAATTTTCTTATAAATGGGCAAACAGGGTCTTTTTGAGTCAGATTCCCGAGACTTAACTGTTATCTTTCCTTTTGGAATTATGCATATAACACACGAATTTCGTGATACACATATCCACTTGGATGCGTCTCAAGAGTTTTAGATATGTCATCCAAAGACTCCTTACTCAAGCCATCCCTAATGAAATTAATCTTATCTTTGCGGTTATCAGACACCATTCCTAAAGAACGACAACGAGTATCACAAAACATACGAACACATTTATAGAATACACCCATTCGTTTGGCTCTTCTCTTTTTAGCATATGTGCTTCTTCCTAAACCAGGCAGATGTGAAATTAAAGGATCAGAGGACTCATCTGCCAATCGACCCGTGCTTCAATAATCCAATGAATGTCAGTCGGAATACCTTTGATCATCAGTAGTCTCATCCGTTCCAAGCGAGCTTTGTAAACTTTCATCAGAGATTTTTGAGGGAGAGAAGGAAATTGCTTGTGAAGATTTGCGAGAACTTCTTCCATTATGAGAAAACTTAACCTGCAAAAACTAAACACACAAAATGAAATCACACCAAATCACAATATATACAAAAATTGCATGGGTTGCCTCCCAGCTAGTGCTAAATTTAACGTCGTCAGCTAGACCTTACTGCCCGAACGTTATGCTGGATCTGAAAGTGTGACACTTTTTTTTTGTCGCTCAAATGATTCTCCCCAATAATGCTTGACACGCTGACTGTTAACTTTGAATGTGTTGTTGGTGTTGGGATCCAGTAACTCAACAGCTCCTTATGGTAAAACCTGAGTGATCACAAATGGACCTGACCACCTTGATTTTTAACTTTCCAGAGAAAAGTTTCAACCTCGAGTTATACAACAACATCTGCTGCCTTGGTTCCAACTGTCTGTGCACTATTTTCGATCATGTCATTTCTTGGTCTTTTCTTTGTACAATATGGCATTCTCATAAGCCTGTAGAAAAAATTCCTCAAATTCATTGAGTTGGTGAATTTTTTTCTCTCCTGCAGCTTGTGGATCAAGATTTAACTTCTTCAGTGCCCAGTACGCCTTGTGTTCAAGCTTAAATGGAAGATGGCATGCTTTCCCAAACACCATTCGATATGGGGAGATACCAATGGGTGTCTTGTAAGCTGTCCGGTAGGCCCATAATGCGTCATCCAATTTTGTAGACTAGTCATTCCTTGTTGATCCAACGGTTCTTTCCAAGATTCTTTTGATTTCCCTGTTTAAAACTTCAACTTCTCATGGTAAGCTGTGGAAATCTTATGAGTAACTCCGTATTTGGATAGGAGTGCATCGAAGTATCTATTGCAGAATATGTTCCGAAGGGAGTGAAAATATTCCTTTTAAGGAATTTGATCACCACTTTTGAATCATTTGATGGCAATGCAATTGTTTCAACCCATTTGGAGACGTAGTCTACAGTAACCAAGATGTACAGGTTTTCGAATGATGGAACAAAGGGTCCCATGAAATCTATACCCCACACATCGAATATCTCCACTTCCAGAATATTTTGCAATGGTCCTTCATTTCTTATCGAAATATTCCCCATTCTCTGGCACCTGTCACATTGAAGAGCAAACAAGTAAGCATCTTTAAAAAGAGTGGGCCAGAACAAACCTGATTGTAGGACTTTTGCTGCAGTTTTATTTTCGCTGAAGTGTCTGCCATATGGTGATGAATGACAGTGTTGCAAAACACTGTTGACCTCCTCATGTGGAACACAACGCCTCAGTAATTGATCAGCACAACGTTTGAACAGATACGGCTCATCCCAAATATAGTGCTTGACTTCTTTGAAGAACTTCTTCCTTTGCTGAGTTGTCCATTCCAACAGCCATTTTCCTGATACAATGAAGTTGACATAGTCAGCATACCAAGGGGCATCCTGCTGTTTTATGGCAAACAGTTGTTCATCTGGAAAATTTTCTTTGATTATCAGTTCTTTGCCAGCTGTTTCTCCATTCTCGAGCCTCGATAAATGATATGCCACTTGGTTTTCTGTCCATTTCCTGTCTCTGATCTCCACGTCGAATTCTTATAGAAGAAGTATGCAACGGATCAATCTGGGTTTGGCATCTTTCTTCGCGATCAAGTACTTGATTGCTGAGTGATCTGTGTAGACCACCACTTTGGGACCCAGCAGATAAGAGCAAAATTTGTCAAAAGCGAACACAACTGCAAGCAACTCATTTTCAGTGGTTGTGTAGTTGAGTTGAGCTTCATTCAGAGTTCTGCAAGAGTAGTAAATGGTGTGGAAAATCTTTGCTTTGCGTTGTCCCAAAACTGCACCTACAGTAAAATCACTAGCATCACACATCACTTCAAATGGAAGGGTCCAGTCTGGTGCTACAATGATGGGGGTAGAAACCAGCTTCTGTTTTAAAATCTCAAAAGCTTCATGGCATTCTTTGGTGAAGTTGAAGGGCACATCCTTCTCCAGAAGATTGCATAGAGGTTTAGCAATCTTGTAAAAGTCTTTAATAAATCTCATGTAAAAGCCAGCATGTCCAAGAAAGCTCTGAATCCCTTTGACTGATGTTGGTGGAGGTAGTTTTTCAATTGTCTTGATCTTTGTTTTATCTACCTCGATCCCCTTTTGTGAAATCCGATGTCCAAGAACAATGCCTTCATGCACCATGAAGTGACATTTCTCCCAATTGAGCACCAAGTTTGTATCTTCGCACCTTTGTAACACCTGTTTCAAATTTTACAAACAGTGGTCAAAAGAGTCTCCAAACACAGAGAAGCCATCCATAAAAACCACCATACTCTGCTCCAGCATGTCTGAGAAGATGGCCATTAAGCAACGCTGAAATGTGGCAAGGAAATTACATAATCCAAATGGCATCCTGCGGAAAGCAAAATTACCATACGGACATGTAAATGTGGTTTTCTCCTGATCTTCTAGGGCGATAGAAATCTGATTGTATCATGAGTATCCGTCCAGAAAGCAATAGTACTCATGTCCCGCTAGTTTGTCTAGCATCTGATCAATGAATGGCAGCGGAAAATAGTCCTTTCTCGTGGCTTTGTTCAGCTTCTGATAATCCATGCATACTCTCCATCCAGTCACCGTTCTTGTAGGAATCAGCTCGTTCTTATCATTTGTGAGTACAGTGATTCCTCATTTCTTTGGCACACACTGCATATGACTCACCCAAGTGATATCTGAGATGGGGTAGATGATACCAGCATCCAACCGTTTGATGATATCTTTCTTCGCGACTTCCTTCATGATTGGATTGAGTCTTCGTTGATGCTCCACTGTAGGTTTGTACTCATCGTTCATCAGAATCTTGTGCATGTAAAATAATGGACTAATGCCTCGAATGTCTGCTATAGTCCAGCCAATGGCTCTCTTGTGTTCTCGTAACACTCTCAACAACTTTTCTTCATACTCCAATGATAGAGAAGAAGAAATAATAACAGGTAATTCAAAAGAGTTTCCAAGAAAAGCATACCTGAGATGACTCGGAAGAAACTTTAACTCCAACTGTGGTGGTTCTTCAATTGAGGGCTTGATCCGGTCTTTCTTCGGAATTTCCAAACTTTCAACTGTTGGTGTTGATTTAAATTGAAACGGCTTGTCAAGATAGTTGATACATTCCAAAATTTCAACATCTAACTCGCTGTGAGTCATGTTGGTAATGCAAGCTTCAAGTTTTTCCGTGGGAATTGTATCAGTATCTTGGATGAGACTATCAACAACATCAATTCTGAAACATTCTTCCTCATTTTCTTCACTCGGGAATTTCATGGCTTTGAAAACATTGAAAGTAACTTCTTGGTCCTGAACTTTCATGGTTAGTTCTTCTTTTTGTACATCAATCACAGTTCGACCTGTCGCCAATAATGGTCTCCCAATGATGATCGTCACATATGTGTCTTCTTCCATGTCAAGGATAATGAAATCTGTTGGGAGAATGAGTTTGTTAACTTTGACCAGCACATCTTCAACGACTCCTCTAGGAAATGCGAGCGTTCAATCAGCAAGTTGCAAAGAGACTGACGTAGGCATTGCTTCTCCAATTTGCAGTTTCCTGTAAATAGAAAAAGGCATTAAATTAACACTTGCACCTAAATCACATAAAGCCTTACCGATGTAATGTTCTCCAATAGTGCATGGAACAGTGAAACTGCCAGGATATTTTAACTTCGGGGGAAGTTTTCTCTGAATGATGGCACTGCATTCTTCCGTTAATGCTACTGTCTCATAGTCTCCCAATCTCAATTTTTGTGAAAGAATGTTTTTCATGAATTTAACAAATGGGATGTTGATGTGTAGCTTTTTGAACACCTCCAGAAATCGAGCAAACTGCTTGTCCAGTTTGTTTTTCTGAAGACACTGAGGAAAAAGTGGAGGTGGAATGATCTGATATTTTTCTTTTTCCTTTGCTTCTTTTTCCTCCATCTGCGGAACTGCATCTTTTGGAACTTCTTCAATTGTTGCCTTGATTCCAACATCTTTGTTGATTTTAGTACCGCTTTTCAAGGTGATGGCTTGACATTGCTCATTCCCTCTGTTCCTTGGATTTGGTTTTGTGTTGCTGGGAAGATTACCTGGCGGTCTGTAACTCTGAGCATTGGCCAGTTGTCCAATCTGATTCTCCAGTGCTTTGATAGAAGTTGATTGGCTCTGAAAGATAGCATCATATGCTGCTTGTTGCTTTTTGAACATCTCTGCAATCCATTCTTTCATTTCTGATTCTTTTTCAAACTCCTGGCCTTTGTTCTGTTGCTGGAATCCAGGTGGTGGATAATTATTTGGCCCTGAATTGTTGCTCCATGAGAAATTGGGATGATTACTCCACCATGGGTTGTAGGTGTTGGAATATGGATTGTTCCCCTGTCTGTTGAAATTGTTGACATAATTCACCGTCTCTTCAAGTTGATTTTGTTCTGGAACTCCTCCATATGGTGAACTTATGGATCCAATGTTATTTTTTGTGCTGAGAGTCTCCATGAATTTTCATATATGATCCAACTTGGCACTGACTGTTGTATTGGCTCGAACTTCATAAATTCCTGCATTTCTTTGAATCATGCTCATTTCTGTTAGCCACATGGAATTGTTGTTGGCCATTTCTTCAATTAGGTCCCAGGCTTGATCTTCTCATTTTGCCATCAAAGCTCCTCCAACAGCAACATCAATAATGGTTCTCATCAGTCCAGAAAGTCCATTATATAATGTTTGGACTTGAAGCCATTTTGGAATCTCATGGTGAGGACATTTCCGGAGCAAATCTTTGTACCTTTCCCAAGCTTCGAAGAGTGTTTCTGAGTCAAGTTGTACAAAGGATGTGATGTCATTCCTCAACTTTGCTGTTCTGGCTGGTGGAAAATACTTTACAAGGAATTTGGTGGCTAGATTGTTCCAAGTTGTAATGGATCCTGCTGGTAATGAATGTAGCCAAGCCTTAACTCTGTCTTTCAAGGAATATGGAAAAACTCGAAGTCTCATTGCTTCTTCTGATGCTCGGTTGTAATTGAAAGTGCCGCAAATTTCCAGGAAGTTGCTGATGTGGGAATTAGGATCTTCAGTTACTTTCCCCCCAAACTGCACTGACTGCTGAATCATCTGAATGCATGTTTTGATGTCACACGCATTTTCTGGTAAAGGAGGAAATACAATACATGAAATGAAGCCGTCGACCACCGAAATGGTTCTGTCTCGAATGGGTATTGGTGGTGCAACTTCCAAAGGTTCAGGTTCCATGTTGACTAAAGCTTCTTGGCCTTCTCGTCTTTCCCTTCTCAACTGTCTGATGGTTCTTTCAATTTCTGGGTCAAACGGTCGGAGTTCAAAGCTTCTGGTTCGTCTCATGTAGTGTCTGAGAACCTGAAACACAAGAAAACAAAAATAATAAGCAAAAAGAAATTAGATACAAGTAAAGATATCTAACCTCAAAACTAATAGTGAAAGATAAATAAGTCCCCAGCAACGGCGCTAAAAACATGAACGGTGCTTTCACACGCGTATAACGCAAGCACACATATCGTTCAAGTAATATAAAAAATATTGATCCCACGAGGACTTAATACCTAATCTATTAATGAGGACAAATGATTACTAGTATCTAACAGATTGATTGATTTGAAATGGTGATGATTTTAAACTTAAAAATAAGTAAATAAAATTGCTCAAAATTAAATTAAATGAAATTCAATATTAAGAAACTATCCAGGGTTGTGAATCATTCCAATATCTTTTAAAAGATGAAGTGGTTATTTCATGTTTGTGTAAAATATTGGTTTACTAACATGGAACATAAAATTATGCAAAAGCCTCTGTCGATGGTCAAATACAAATACCCAGTATAACTCAATTGAACCATATGTCTATGTCAACCAAATTACATGGATTCATTAAGATTAAGTTCCAATTATGGTTACCCCCGCCCGACAGGTATATGTCTATCCTGTAAGGAAATCTATTAAATGGTTATCTATCCTCAAGGAAGATCGTGGGCTATTAAGTCTAAGGCTGAAACCTAAAATTCCTTTGTCAAGTTTATTTTAGATTTACCAGATCAATCTTATTAGTGGCCAATTAACAAGACACATTAAGCTTAAGACTTAATAAGTAAACCTTTAAATTACTCAAACTATAAAATAACCCCTTATAAACCAGTGATATTAAAATTCATCACAACCACAGATAACTAACTTAGTTACGACACATAACTAGGGCTAGTAAAAACTTAAAAATAAAGACATAAAGTAAAATGCTAAAAAGTAAAATGCTGAAAAGTAAATTCTGAAAAGTAAAATTACAATAAAATAAAATGCTATGGGTTAAAGGATCCACTTTTACCACTACTACTTTAGATATCTCTCTTAATATAATACATTAACTTGTGATAACATTACCAACCAGTCATATAGGCGGTAACCTGATTAAGTCCGACCTGCCATAAAGGCGGTATCAATATTTATCCATAAACCAGCCATATAGGTGGTAAATTACCAACCGACAAACCAGGCGGTATCCAAGCTTAGTCAGGTTAAAACTAGTTTATAATGAATTACCAACCGACCAATATAGCGGTATCCTTATTAAGTCAAATTTTAATTAGTGAATATATTATAATTAAGGGAGATT
This sequence comes from Zanthoxylum bungeanum, assembly GCA_019454045.1. Lineage (NCBI taxonomy): Eukaryota > Viridiplantae > Streptophyta > Magnoliopsida > Sapindales > Rutaceae > Zanthoxylum > Zanthoxylum bungeanum. The sequence continues at coordinate 131,985 of SKCR01026568.1, forward strand.
AATCTAAATAGTAATAGTAAAAGTGTTACCTTTCACCATAGCAGGGGGAAGTTACCTTCTCATAGCTGAATAGTAAAAACTGAAAAGGTAAATTACTATTACAGAAAGTAAATAAAAATTAATTACAAAACTGAAATAAAAGAAAAATAGATACAAACTCCTTATTTATTCAGAGAATTACAGAGAGGAAGGTACATCTAAAAATGAAATCTCGAGCTGAATTTATAGGCCTCAGTAGGCTGTGCGCGTCGCGACGCGACAACATTTCCGCGTCGCGACGTGACACGTGTCATGCTCTGGTTGGTCCGCCAAGATTCTTATCCAATGACGTGGCGATGTGGATGATTAACTCAATAATTGAGCTGATGTGGCAGTGACGTGGATATGATGTGGCAATGACGTGGTGACATGTGGCGATAGTGATTGTCGGCACCGTAGGATTGTTACACGTGGCACGCTGTGATTGGTTGATGATGACGTGGCACTGACTTGGCAATGTTGACTCGGTCTTCTACTGATGTGGTGATGATATGGAGTGACACGTGGCGATGGCGATTGTCGGCACCGTAGGATGATGACACGTGGCATAGCGCACGTTAGCATGATTGGCTGTGATGTTGACACGTGGCACGACGCACGTTAGCAAAGTCGGCGTACGTTAGCAAAGTCAAACTTCTCAGATTCTGACACGTGTCCCCGGTGCATGTTAGCATGAAGCGGCGCACGTTAGACGTCGCGACGCGCCAAATGACCATTTTGCCCTTTTTGTATGATTTTCACTGCTTTGGCCCAAAATCACCTCCAGAATGTCCTGAAACTTTATTTATCTACAAAATAACACAAAACACATCAAAATATTCACAAAACTCAAGAAACTACACAAAATATTAAGTTAAATGATTGAGAAATAGTGATACATTTACCACTCATCAATGAACAAATAAAATAAAGGCGAAATAATAAAATAACGATAAATACACAAAAATATGACTAACAAAACTGAATATGAAATAATAAAATAATGAGGAAAGCGAATAAATAAATAAAAAGGTAAATAACACTAAATAGATAAAAAAAATGACGAAATGCCGAAAGAGAAAAAAAATAATGTGATCAGAAATTTGGTCGTCTTTGATGTAGGACTTCGCATATATAGCTGGACGTATTTCAAGTCCAGCCATACATGTCGTGTTCGGAACTATAAAAAACAAATAAGGTGCCCTCAGGTTTTACCTTTTAAGTTCATTTCTTGGAAGCGCGTTAGGCCATCGCTAGAAGGATTGAAGCTGGTTCACTGTTTGCTGTTTCTGATTCGATGTTTCACTCGCTGTTCTGCTGCTTTCTGCTATTTTCTACTTGCTCTTTGCTATTTCCTGGTTGCTGTTATTTTTGTTGCTGTTTTGATTGTTTTTGGGCTGCTATTTTGGTTGTTTTAGCTGCTGTTTTGGTGGCAATTTTCATGGTTTTGGGGTTGCTGTTTTGGTTGTTTTGGGTTGCTATTTTGGTGCTATTTATTCGGTGATTGGCTGGTTATTTTGGGTGATTTTTGGCTGCTGTTTTCTTCTATTTTTTGGTGGCTGTTTCACTAGTTATTGGCTGGTGGTTTCTTCTATTTTTCGGGGGCTGTTTCACTGGTTACTGGCACGGTGGTTATAGCTCATTATTTTGGTTGGTTTTGGTGGTCAGTTTCGGTTCGGTGATTGGATGGTTTGGTTCACTATTTTGGTTGGTTTTGGTGGTCAGTTTCAGTTAGTTTGTTGTGAGGTGGTGGCTGTTCAATTGTTTGTCTCTTGGCCGGTTGTTTGTGGTTGTTCTAGTCACGGTTTTGGGCTGCTTTATTCTTCGGTGATTGGCTTCAAAGGTCTTTTGTGTGTTGTTGTTTTGGTGAAGAAGAAGAAGAAAAAAATTGGGGTTTTTTAAGTTGTTTCATGCCCAAAGGTAAAAAGAGAGTCCCCCCCAAAGATGAAACTTGGTCTCTTTTTATAATGATTTGGATGGATCTCCAAAAAGGGAAACAAAATCATGGAAAATTATTTTGGAATATAATCTTATAAATTTGGTGATGGAGATCTCAAATCTTTTTAATTGGAAAGTGTTGATGATGGGATTTTGAGCATGTGTTTTGCATGGGATTTCAAATCCTTGCTAAATTGGAAAGTGATTTGAGGGGATTTTAACATGTGTTTTGCATAGGATTTTAGCTATTTTGGGAAGGTTTGGGCGTGTAGATGGTGTCATTTTTGGGCCTTGGGCGTGTGGATGCATGGGCTTGGATTGTATAGGCTTTCATGGGTTGCAGGGGTTTTGGGCCGAGGCAATGGTTTGAAACAGAAACTGACCGAGCGAATCTGAGGCTAGATAGTGAGTCGGAAGCCAATGAGGTGCTAATTTAGGAGTTTTTCCTTCCGGAATTCGTTTCCCGCGACTTCAGCAACTTTTCAGGTAGTGCCTCCATACGAGACTCATCATTGGGTTCATGCAAAAATGCAATGTCTACAGTCGCCCCCACTTTGATGAGGCTTGTACAGTGTGTGACAGTGACAAACCTGTCAAAGTCATGCATGCATTTTTGCTTACCTGGTTCGTCCGCCTTTGCCGGACTTACCTGTTGTTTCACTGCTGGTATGAGATGCTTCGATCTCTGAGTTGAGTCGATGGCAAGGTGCTGTGACCCCTAGGGTTCATCCCTGCGAGATGCTTCGATCTCTAGGATTTATTCCCGAACTGAGTTGATTTGATGGTGAGGTGTTTCGACCTCTAGGGTTCATCCATGCGAGATGCTGCGATCTCTAGAATTTATTCTAGAATTGAGTTGATTTGATGGCGAGGAGCTTTGACTCCTGGGGTTCATCCCTGCGAGATACTTCGATCTCTGGGATTCATTCCCAAATCCATTCCAAGTGTGAGATGGTTCATTCCCGAACCGTTCCCGGTGTGAGATGGTTCATTCCTGAAACATTCCTGGTGTGAGATGGTTCATTCCCGAACCGTTCCTGGTGTGAGATGGTTCATTCCTGAACCGTTCCTGATGTGAGATGGTTCATTCCCGAACCGTTCTTAATGTGAGATGGTTTATTCCCGAACCGTTCCTAATGTGAAATGGTTCATTCCCGAACTATTCCTAGTGTGAGATGGTTCATTCTCGAACCATTCCTAGTGTGAGATGGTTCATTCCCGAACCGTTCCTAGTGTGAGATGGTTCATTCCCGAACCATTCCTGGTGTGAGATGGTTCATTCCCGAACCGTTCCTAGTATGAGATGGTTTGATCTCTGCGGTTCATTCCCGAACTATTCCCGGTGTGAGATGCTTCGATCTCTATGGTTCATTACCGAACCATTCATAATGTGAGATGCTTCGACCTCTGCGGTTCATTCCCGGACCATTCCTAGTGTGAGATGCTTCGATCTCTGGGCTTCAGTCCCGAACTGTGCTGAGTTGATGGTGTTTCGGTCCACCTGCGTGACTTTTTGAGCCAGTGGGGAGTTTTTTTATGATGATGAGGTGCTTTGACCTTGGGGATTCATTCCCAAACTGTTGATAATGTGGGTGGTGAGGCACTTCGCCCCCTTGCTTGTCCTCATTCCCGAGGAATTGCTCGTCCTCATTCCCGAGGTTGTTCTCCATTCCTGGAGTGCCATTCTCGGCTTGCTCGTCCTCATTCCTGAGGAGTTGCTCGTCCTCATTCTCGAGGTTGTTCTCCATTCCCGGAGTGCCATTCTCGGCTTGCTCGTCCTCATTCCCGAGGAGTTGCTTATCCTCATTCTTGAGGCTGTTCTCCATTCTCGGAGTGCCATTCCTAGCTTGCTCGTCCTCATTCCCGAGGTTGTCCTCCATTCCCGGAGTTCTTCATCCTCGCCACTTTTCTTTTTCTTCAAAGCCTGCGAACATAAAACAAAAATTACGTGTATGCGACGTGTATGCATGTATACATGGATGTATTCCCTATTCCGATGGGTTTTCTTTGTCCTATTGGGTTGATGTCATCCTTGGTTAGGCCTTCTTTGCACTATAGGGTTTTCTTCACCCCTTTAGGGATCCTCTTGGCCTTTGGTGCCCTATTGCCTATAAAAGCTTTGGACGCCCCCTAGGCCTGCTTACAGTTTCCTTCTGCCAATTGTCCTCTGGTGATTGCTCAGTTTTCTTTGGTCTCGTGGCTCAAGGTCCCGTTGTGTCCCTTATTCACGGGGTGGTAGATTAGTCATCCTCAGACTTGGCTCAGCTTTCTGCTCTTCGCTACCTGCACCGAGTCAATGTGGATTACGCCTTTTTGGAAGCGGCCTATTTCTTTTGCTGTCCCGAGGATGCGGAAAAGATACTGCCTTGTGCTTTGTCCATTGAGTTGCATGTCATTTCTATCTTTTGTCTAAGCTGTCCTTTCAGATTTTCAACTTAGCGGATTGCTCTATATCTTTGTCTGAGTTGCCTTTTCAGGTTTTCAACTCAGCGAGCTAAATTTTTTTTTTCAGATCTGTCCTAATTCTCGAGGCTTTTTGCTCATCCTCATTCCCGAGGTTGTTCTCCATTCTCGGAGTTCTTCTCCATTCTTGGAGTTCTTCTCGTAGATCTTCTCACCTTGGTCCAACATCTAAGAAACAAAAGACATGATTTATAATTACTTGACTCTAATCTTTATCGGTTAGCTGGAATTTATGGAATCTATGAACATCTTGACATTTGTTTCAATAAAAACATTTGCATTACTTCTTAGTACATATGTAGGAAATAAACTGCATTGCAAGGGTACCTATGTCGCTAACAGTTCCTCACGGATTTTATAATTAGCCATTTTTCTTGCTCACTCATGCTCTTATATTTTGTTTGGGCTGTCCTTTGCGGATTTTCAAACCAACGAGCCTTTCTTTTTCTTTTTCTTTTTTTTTTTATGCAAAGTATTATTTCAGCCTGTCCACGTTGATGGGCTCGGTGAACTCGTTCCATTCCAAATCTGACAGTCTCACTGCCACATTCCCCATCACCTTTTTGACTATGTAGGGCCATTCCCAATTGGGCCTGAACTTTCCCTTTGGTTCCTTAGTAGTGGCTTCAACTGCTTCAGCACTAGATCACCTTCTCTGATCTTGGGGGGACGCACCTTCTTGTTGAACACTCGGGCCAACCTTTTCTGGTATAGTTTCATGTGGTACAAGGCCTTTATCCTTTTCTCATCCAGTAATGCTAGCTATTCGAACCTCTGCGAGGCCCATTCCTGCTTAGGCAATTCTGCCTCTACTAGTACCCGCATTGACTGCATCTCTATTCCCATTAGTAACACTGCATGTACCATCATCGCCCCCAACGCTTCGGGTTCTATGGCCAAATACAACACCAAGGGTTTGCCCGGCCTTGGGGGTTTCAAGACGAGCGGTTTGTCCAAGTATTCTTTGATTTTGTCAAAAGCTTCTTGACATTGACTAGTCCACTCCACAGGCTGGTCCTTCCTCAATAGCTTGAAGATGGGCTCATATACTGATGTTAGCTTGGCAATGAATCGACTGATATACTGGATTTTCCCGAGAAAAGTTCTAACTTCCATTCCTTTTTTTTTCTTTTTTTTTTCACCTCTTGATAGCGGGCTTTATACAGAAGCATCTTCTTACTGAGGTAGTAGACTGCATGTTCCACCTCTGTCTCATCTGCCTGTAACCTCATCACCCCCATTGCTTCGGGTTCTCTAGCTAACCTACTTCGGTACCGGCACAATGTTGGCTAACCACTCGGGGTACTTCACCACCTCTAAGAACCCCACATCTATCTGCTTTTTGACTTCTTCTCCAACCTTTTCGGCCCATTCTAGCCTCATTCTTCGGAGCTTCCTGTTTTACTGGCCTCATGTTCAGATAAGTTGGTATCATGTACCGGGCAATACCCTTGTCTACTCCTGGTATGTCTTCATAGGACCAGGCGAATACTTTTGCATATTTTTTTAATATTCTCTATAATTCTTTCCGCTCATCAGAGGTAACTTCACTTGCAATTAAAATTTCCTTGGGGTTTTCACATGTACCAAGATTAAATGCATTTGCCTTTGTTGAGTTAATGTAAAATATGCTCATGTCATGTATGTTATGATGCAGACTAATTGGAAAAAACTCGAACAAGTAAGCAAAAACAATGTCTTTATTATTATTAAATGCAGGATTACAATCAAATAAATCATGAAAATAAACATCTTCGTCATTTGCAGCCTTGTCTTCTTCCGTCTTCTTGATTTCTTCGAGCGTCAAATTCTCCAACTGTAGTAGTTCTTTTTCCCATTTATCTTCCTCATCCTCTGTCTGTGGTTCCTTGCCCATCACATCCTTGAAGATCTCGAATCCTGATACTATGATCCCAGTGACTTCTATGGGTTCAGGCTCTCCATGATATCATTGGCTTTCACAAAGTATTCCATCAGCTTCATCCTTTTTTTCTTGGTCTCCGGCTTATTCTCATCGGATTCACACCCCAATCCTATTTTACTGGTCTGTCCCTTGAAATCTGGCAATGCTCCTCTAGCGTTCAAACTTGTGCCCGACTTATATTTCATTTTTCCATGATTCTAGCCACTTTAGGGTCCACATATTCTTCAAAGTTTGACGCCACTTGGAACCCTGTGAGATGCTGTATGTCTAAAGCAGCCACAACATTGTCTACTTCGGCTCTGATGATGATGACTTCCCCTTCATGTCGGAACTTAATAACCTGGTGCAAAGTGTTGGACAATTATGACCCATAACGTCACTATTTGTACAGATCATGGTGTTGTTGTACAAATTAACTATGTGACAAAGGAGATTGCTCTCTTATCATTTTTGATTAGATCACCAAGATGTATAAATGATAGGAGGTCCTTATGATTTGTTCCTGGATTGAGAATGATATTAGACAGTATCAGTCCACGAAGGATAATTCATTAAATATCCATAGTCAGAGTATTATCGAGATTGGACATCGATAAATGCGTAAAAGACTAGTATTACACTTGTGCACGTTGTGAGGGCACAACGTCATAGTTCTCATATATTTGGGTATAGGATACTCATGCATGTGTAATAGGAGGTTGTGTTTTACCGATGGTACGGGAAACAGCTTCGCTCTGGATAGACCCTTTCGGAATTCCATTGGTAGTATAACTATGTGTCTATGGAAGTCCGAATTCAGGGTAGGTGTATTTGGTCTTAACCTGAGACTTGCACCGCTAATACTTGCGACAATCAATATGCTTTGGTTTTGGTCATCCAGGGCTTTAATCGGTTCTGTGTACGCCTCTTCTGGGTATATTGATAATCGTAGTGTATTGGGTGTGATGTCAAGACGGAAGTATCACTTCAGTTATAGTGGAGATGATGATCACGTAGGATACGGAACTTGTTCTCTTATATGCTGCAGCTATCGGGATATTATGACAAGGTCATGTATATCCGATTATAGAGACTAGTTACCAGACATCCGATATGTGCTTCATACGGGGCAGACACAATTCCAGCCCCAGGCCTAGCACGTGATCATCCGATACTGGATCGACATACGCAATACTACGTATACTACGCCTGATATAGACGCTTATTCCTGTAAGCATGTTTCTGGAGAATTGGGTAGGCATGGCGCTTTGCTAGAAGCCAACCTTGTCTTGTAAATCGGTGTAAACGTAGTACTAGGTACTTACGTGTTCGGATAGTCCGACGACCCGATTTACTGCTAACATATCCGGGGATCTCATGAGTCGCTTTCCGAAGATTCACCGATGACGTATGACTCGCACTTTTAATTAATCTGGGATTAATTTGATGAGAGAGAAAATTAATCTGGGATTAATTGCGGAGATATTTTATCTAGGATAAAATATCAATTAAAAGAGAGATAATGATTAATTTGGAATTAATCGATAAATTAATATATTCGATATATTAAATGAAATTGGATTTCGACGCGGAATTAAAATCGAATTTTAATTCGGGCGAACGAATTAATTTAGAATTAATTCGTTAGCGACGTGAGTAGTAATTATGCTTGGCATGATTATTTAATTAAATTAGATTTAATTACGACGCAACGGAAAATTCGTTAATTTGGAATTAGCGAACCCGAGCCCGGGATTGTTTGTGAGCACATTCGCATTTCGAATTCAAGTACGGCACGCAAGTCAAATCAAGCGTCAACTCATTAGTCGCATCAAGCGTCAAATCGCTAGTCACTTCAAGCGTCAAATCACTTGTCACTTTGAGTGATGTGACTTGACAAGTTTATTGATTGAGTGATGTGACTTGATGTAGTGGTTGGCAAAAGTTTTAATCATTTGACCTTTTGAAAGAAAATGTATTATATCTTTATTTGATTTTTGAAAATCAATTAAGTGTATATGATACACTTTCTCCTAACCAACCAATCTATCACACAATCGATCTCTCTCTCTTTTCATTTTGGAGCCAAAAACTCATTCTTCTCTCACACGGTCAATGACCGAATTCTGCCTTCTGTTTTCTGAAAAACCGAGAGCTAAGGAGAAGCTTTGGATGATTTGTGGCAAATCATCAAGGTGCTAGCACACATAGGAGCCATACAAAGGTGATAGGGAACTCACTTCATGAGCAAGGAATGACCAAACAAAGCTTGGAGCTTCATGGATCAAGCCAAAACCGAAAATGGAGGACAACCAGAAAGCTCACTACCGTGACTTCCATTGGAGGGCAGCAAATGTTTTATCTTCACCGCATCGACTCAACCGATCATTGTGAGTATTCCGCGACTTCTTTGATTGTATTTTCACTTGTTTCATGCTTGATAATGATCCTTGTGACCTTAGAGAATTCCAACAATGGTATCAGAGCCAATATTCAGCATGAAAATTTTAGGGCTTAAAATTGGGTAAATTGATTTTGAGCATGATTTGGTTAAATTGTTTGATTAAGTGTGTTTAAATGTTGTTAAATTGAAGATTGATTGGATCAATTTCAAGAAATTGTGTTCGGAACATTTTTCCCCAATTTTTGGAGGCTTGGCCGAATTATATGATAGCCCTAATGTCTTGGTGTTTTTTGATTTTAATCATTGGATGAGTTAGAATCATGTTGGGAATGTTGATTTAATGTCGATTTTGGATTTAATTGGATTGAAACCGAATAGGACACAAATTGCCCAAATTACCGAGACTTAATAGGCATGAAAATGGGTTTGATTTTTGATGAAATGTGTTGGACATATTTTGTTGTAAAAGAGCATGGTTAATTAGGTTAATTGATGTTTTAGAAATGTTAATTGGGTAATTAATTATGTAATGCACTTTGTTTAATTAAATTATGAAATTGGATTTTTATGGTTTAATTAACTTGAGCTTAAATTGGATTTGGGCTTGTAATGTTGTAGATGGGCTTATTGGGCTTGGTTGTACCAAGATGGGTTTAGGCAAAATTGGTTGGATCCAATTGGGCCCAAAACCGCCTCCATAAAGCCCAAATGCGACTATTGGACCTTTAAAGTTTAATTGGGCCTAATGGGCCTAAATTGATTTCTGGGCTTATGGGTAACTCCCGGATTGGACTTTGGTTATTGGGTTCGACCCGAGTTGACCAAAAGTCCACGCCTTAAAAGAAATTAATTAAAAGCCCATTGGACTTTAATTAAATTAATGTTGGACGTTAATCAGACTTTGAGACCCGTAACGATTAAATTTGGAATTTAAGTCGTAAAAGGTTTATTAAGTAAGTGTAATATTTAATTTGAAATTAAATAAATGAGTTAGTATTAAATACATATTAAATTGGATTTAATGTTGTAGTTTAATTTAATTTGAGAATTCGTACTTTGAGTACTTATTCGCAAAACGAGTTTGACTCGCGCAAAATCAAATCGTTGTTTTAACATTGGATGGTCACTAATTATCAGATTAATTAATTTGATTAGATTGATTGATAACATGCTTAGTGTGGTACATAAAATATATGTATTGATGTTCAGAATCTATTTTGAACAGGATACTGACTTCAATAGAGATTTATCTGTGAATTGGAAACGGGACGAAAGTCACTGTTTTAACCGTAAACACCTAAGTTTAGGAACTACCCTTCGGGTATGTACCTAAATTTGGAAACTGTTATAATGTAACTAGTTTGACTAGAGACATTATCTCTATATCAGTGTTTAATCTGTTGCGGATTGACCTTTATATTCTAGAACACTAAAGTGTTTTATTATATAAAGATGATATTGAGATAAAACACATTAGATGTGAATAACAGAATTTATATTTTGAATATAAATAAATCTCAAATATATAACATGACAAACAAATAGCTCAAACTGATTTGATCAGAAGAAACTAATTTGTGGCATTGTTGTCTGGGACACAATTAAACAAGAATCGTATATCCACACTTTCGAAGAGTGGGTACTAAGACTGAATTGATCCCATTCAAATAAAGTATACGAATCTAGTTTATTGGGCAAAGTGCCTATAACACTATTTACTTGGTAAAAGTGTAAATGCCACCAATCTGTCAGCCCTAGTTCATAGTGAAGCAAGTGGGCCCATGTCTAGCTAGGCTAGATGTGGATATAAATATTTCGTGACCTTTACGAATGTGGCATCGCGTTTTGGTTATGTGTTTCTTTTGAAACACAAATCAGAAACTTTTAAAGTTTCGACACGAAATAGTCAAACAGATCGGGTATAGTATTATACCGTCACGGTAAGACCGTAATGGAAAATACTTAAGCAATAAGTTTCTAATATACTTGAAAGAGTAAAGTATTCTTTCAAATGAGGACTCCTCCCGGAACACGTCAGTTTGATGGTGTGTCCGAACTGACTAACCGAATTTTGTTGGACATGATAAGGTTAATCATGAGTCGCTCTGAGCTACCATTTCCTTCAACGGATAAGCTTTAAACAGTGCAAGAACTTATTTAGAATAAGGTTCCATAAAGTCTGTTAGACAGATTTCATATTAGATATGAACAGGAAATAAACCGGGTTTTCTCATTCCTGAATATTTGGGTATGCTAGGCATATGTTTGAATGATACCAAACTAAAACCCAAATTGGATAAGTGCCAATTGTAGGTTATCCTAGGGATAACGAAGTATAGTACTTATACAACTCAAGAGAGAACAATGTAATTGTTGCTCACCATGCGGTTTTCCTAATAGGAATACCGATATGCAGTGGTAAGTGGGAGGATAGTAAAACTCGATGAAAATCAGAGTAATACTATTCCTGGCACCGATTCCTAATGGAACACAAATAGTTCATCAAGGATGAAACTATACCATTAATCTTCGAATACACAAGAACCACGTAAGTCGGAGAGAGTCAGAGAACATCCTAGGTATAGGTTTCTGATCTCACCTCATAAAGATGTCAATCTCATTGAGGTATACCAACTGACTACGTATGAGGAAGTAATACAAGGTATCGACTCCCTATCATGGCAAAGTGTCATGAGTCCGAAATGGATTCCATGTATACCAACTATGTTTGGACACTAGTTGATGTACCGCAAGGCATTGTGCATATAGGTACTGTAGGAGTCTTCAAGGAAGACATACATGGAAAGCAACATACCAACGTATAAAGCTAGGCTTTTAGTGGAAATGTATCGTTATTAACATTATGTTGATTACGATTCAACCTTTTACCTGTTGCCACGGTAAATCCATTTGGATAATGCTTGCTGATACTGCATGCTTCATTTATGAAATATGTCAGCTGAACGGGAAAATCGCTTTCCTTACACGGAAACCTTTAGGAGGATGTTTACAACGTCCTGACGGTTTTGTCGTACCAAAACTAGCAAACAAGGTTTACGGGTTATTCGATCCATGTTAGGATTGAAGCATAGGTTCTTGGAATTATCGTTTTGATGTAATCATAATAGTTTATGATTTAATTCACAAACGAAATGATTCTTGTGTATATAAGAGGGTTAGTGGGAGTGCACTGATAGTGGCTGTCCTATACAATAATGATAATATATGTCATTTCTTGGAAATGATATTCCCATAATAAAAACAATCGGTGAAAGCTTGGCTTTCGAAAACTCTCCGAGAACTCGTACATTGAAAAATGTAAGTGACCTGGTGTCTCATACGCTTTGAGCATATGGATTCACAAACAGGCCAATCCAAGTGATAGTCACTGGATTGATGTTAAGAACATACTTAGTATCTTAGAGAACTAAACATGCTGTCTTAATCTATGGAGAATGAGAACTTGAAGTGACTGGGATCACTACTGCAAGTTTCCTAAACCGATAAAACGACTATAAGACGTAACAACGGTACTATACAGTTTGAACAACGGTACAGTGAGTTGGAAATCTAATTAGATTAGATACTGTTACCGAATAAACAACAAATGTGGGTTATTGCTGCAGCTGAGGCAGCAATAGAAGCTTTCTGGATCGATACAAATCTAATTAGATTAGATATAGTTCTGTTAGCAGCTGAGCTAGGCTACAACACATGCTAAAGAATTATTGGTCTCATCAACGATCCAAGATACATACTTCTATATTCATCTGATTCGTTCGGATCATACATCGTGGCGATGTGATGATCGTATAAATCGCATCAGACGATAATCATGCAAATCTGCTGACGAAAGCCTTTCCTCAGCAATTTGAGCCAACCGTACATAGTTCGGGTGTCAGACACTCGAGTGACTGCCTATAGGCCAAGTGGTAGATTGTTGGACAATTATGACCCATAGCATCACTATTTGTACAGATCATGGTGTTGTTGTACAAATTAACAATGTGACAAAGGAGATTGCTCTCTTATCATTTGTGATTAGATCACCAAGATGTGTAAATGATAGAAGGTCCTTATGATTTGTTCCTGGATTGAGAATGATATGAGACAGTATCAGTCCACGAAGGATAAATCATTAAATATCCCTAGTCAGAGTATTATCGAGATTGGACATCGATAAATGCATAAAAGACTAGTATTACACTTGTGCACGTTGTGAGGGCACAACAACATAGTTCTCATATATTTGGGTATAGGATACTCATGCAAGTGTAATAGGAGGTTGTGTTTTACAGATGGTACGGGAAACAGCTTAGCTCTTGATAGACCCCTTCGGAATTTCATTGGTAGTATAACTATGTGTCTATGGAAGTCCGAATTCAGGGTAGGTGTATTTGGTCTTAACCTGAGACTTGCACCGCTAATACTTGCGACAATCAATATGCTTTGGTTTTGGTCGTCCAGGGCTTTAACCGGTTCTGTGTACGCCTCTTCTGGGTATATTGAGAATCGTAGTGTATTGGGTGTGATGTCAAGATGGAAGTATCACTTCAGTTATAGTGGAGATGATGATCACATAGGATACAGAACTTGTTCTCTTATATGCTGCAGCTATCAGGATATTATGACAAGGTCATGTATATCCGATTATAGAGACTAGTTACCAGACATCCAACATGTGCTTCGTACGGGGCAGACACAATTCCAGCCTCAGGCATAGCACGTGATCATCCGATACTGGATCGAGATACGCAATACTATGTATACTACGCCTGATATAGATTGCTTATTCATGTAAGCATGTTTCTGGAGAATTGGGTAGGCATGGCGCTTTGCTAGAAGCCAACCTTGTCTTGTAAATCGGTGTAAACGTAGTACTAGGTACTTACGTGTTCGGATAGTCCGACGACCCGATTTACTGCCAATATATCCGAGGATCTCATGGGTCGCTTTCCGAAGATTCACCGATGACGTATGACTCACACTTTTAATTAATCTGGGATTAATTTGATGAGAGTGAAAATTAATCTGGGATTAATTGCGGAGATATTTTATCTGGGATAAAATATCAATTAAAAGAGTGATAATGATTAATTTGGAATTAATCGATAAATTAATATATTCGATATATTAAATGAAATTGGATTTCGACGCGGAATTAAAATCGAATTTTAATTCGGGCGAACGAATTAATTTAGAATTAATTCGTTAGCGACGTGAATAGTAATTATGCTTGGCATGATTATTTAATTAAATTAGATTTAATTACGACGCAACGAAAAATTCGTTAATTTGGAATTAGCGAACCCGAGCCCGGGATGGTTTGTGAGCGCATTCGCATTTCAAATTCGAGTACGGCACGCAAGTCAAATCAAGCGTCAAATCATTAGTCGCATCAAACGTCAAATCGCTAGTCACTTCAAGCGTCAAATCACTTGTCACTTTGAGTGATGTGACTTGATGTAGTGGTTGGCAAAAGCTTTAATCATTTGACTTTTTGAAAGCAAATGTATTATATCTTTATTTGATTTTTGAAAATCAATTAAGTGTATATGATACACTTTCTTCTAACCAACCAATCTATCACACAATCGATCTCTCTCTCTTTTCATTTTGGAGCCAAGAATTCCTTCTTCTCTCACACGGTCAATGACCGAATTCTGCCTTCTATTTTCTGAAAAACCGAGAGCTAAGGAGAAGCTTAGGATGATTTGTGGCAAATCATCAAGGTGCTAGCACACATAGGAGCCATACAAAGGTGATAGGGAAGTCACTTCATGAGCAAGGAATGACCAAACAAAGCTTGGAGCTTCATGGATCAAGCCAAAACTGAAAATGGAGGACAACCAGAAAGCTCACTGTCGTGACTTCCATTGGAGGGAAGAAAATGTTTTTGTCTTCACCGCATCGACTCAACCGATCATTGTGAGTATTCCGCAACTTCTTTGATTGTATTTGCATTTGTTTCATGCTTGATAATGATCCTTGGGACCTTAGAGAATTCCAACACAAAGTGGATGGCACGCCCCCAAGTTTGTGAAACCATAGCCTCCCTAATAACAGAGAAAATGTAGCTGGGATATCAAGCACTGTGAACTCCATATCATCTTCTATCGGGCTTACTTTGACTATTGTGAAGAAAGTACCTTCGACTCCCCATTTGCTATCGTCATATGTTTTGATAGTCATGTTGGAGGTACTTAAATATGTTGTCTGCATACCTACCCTTGACAGAATCTTCAAAGGGCACACATTGATAGATGAGCCATCATCCACCATCACACAAGATGTCTTCTTGCCTCTTACTTCCGCTTTTATGAATAGCGGCTTGTTGTGATTCCTCCCCTCCATCGGGAGCTCTTCTTCGGAGAATGTTTTCATCTGCCTACTCTCTTTCTGTACTGACCCTACGAACATTGTTGGGTTTGCATCTTCAGGTACCATTATCTGACTTAGAGCTTCTACCATGGCACGTCTGTGCTCTTGAGAGGCACCTAATAACTCCCATATACTCACATATTCACACGTCTTCTTCAATTGACGTAACATAGTATCCCCTTCGGTATTATCCATATTCTCCGTCACCTCTCGGCCTTCTGTTAGCACTTTTTTGCCTTTCTCTGATACATCACTGTAAAAACATCCACTGCGAGTCATTCCCTTTCACTGCTCGAGAAATTTTCCCAGAAATCTCACCTCTGCTCTGTTTCATCTTCACTACTGCTATCCTATATCCCCATGCAAGAAGCTTGGTAGTTGAGAGTTTGGAGGATACAAATTTCAGGCAGGCCGGATTTAATCATGTAGGTGGGTGGTGGAACGGAGTGGTAGTTGGGTAGAGGGTTTCTGTGTGTGTTGGGTTGTTCTTTTTCCGGGTTGGGTATTTTATGGGTGTCAATGAGGTCTTGGATCTCATGCTTGAGGCGAATGCAGTTGTTAGTGTTGTGGCCTTTTTACTGATGGTAGTGACAGTATAGGTTTAGGTTGAGGTGGGGTGGCACAAGGTTTGGAAGTGGCCTAGGTTCTAAAGGTTTTATGAGTCCTTGTCTCTTTAGCTTTTCAAATACCTTCGACAAAGGTCTACCAAAATTGGAGAATCGTCTGTTTCTGATAGCGGCAACCTCAGCAGGAGCGGGCTTGGTCCCTAAAGGCCCCCCAATGGTCCTTCTATTATGGCTGTAAAACTTTATGTTCTCGGCTTCCTCTTCCTCGATATCCATGACAGTTTCTCTTAACTGTCGGAAGTCATTAATCATGGAGGTCATCATTCTCAGTTTGTAATAATGGAGGGCTTGGTGCCCTTAATGATCATCTTAATCTGGTCCTTCTACAAGGGTCGTGTCTGCATTTTCAAGAGCTGGTCTCTCTAGCGATCCACATAATCTTTGAAACTCTCCTCTAGCTTCTGTTTGGTGTTTTCTAGGTCACGAAGCAACAAGTCTATCTCCAGGTCCGTGACATATTGGTTCAGAAAGGCCTCCGCTAATGCCCTATAGTCATCCCTGATCTTTCTCTCCAGGCCGTGATACCGTACTACAGACGCCCCTTCTAGTGACATCCCAAACATCTTTTGTACCTGGCGCTTTGATAAACCCACCGAACTCATCACTGAAACATACTGTCGGAGATGGACCCGGGGATCTCCGTTTCCGTTGAACTTGGCCATGTCAGGCATTTTGAACTGGGGAGGCAGCTGTTCTTCGAAAGTCATTGCATCATAGTCTAACAGATCTCATGTTTTCCCTTCAACTTGCGGGTAACTGACTCTATTTGTTCTCTGAGTTTCTGTAACTCTGCCTAAGACCCAGCTATCCTTCCTGCGGCATATTCAGCCATGTCATCATCAAAAACATGGATTTCTTCGCTCGCCCTATTCAGGGGCTCTTCACGCCTTCCATCCTTATTGTTTTATGTTCCCACGGTGCGGGGTACTGTCAGATTGGCCATAGCGTTGGTCAAAGCTTGCAGTTGCTCAATAATTTTGATGATATTGAACTCCAATTGATCCATGCGGGAATCTTCACTAACTGACGCATCCATGTTTGCTAACCCCTTTTTGACAAGTCTTCATTCTTCTCTAACCCAACGGATATCTATGATGGCTTTTAAGACAAAGGGGTTAACATGATGCGTGTATGCATGAGATGTATGTGGTTATCAAAATAGCATATATCATTCCGACCTTATTCCTCCCACACTCGTGGTAAGTCTATTTATGTCCTAGGTATGGCTTATTTTATGCACCAATGTGGGGTATACAAAATCGTTCTCTCCTACGCTACAGGGGTGAACCTTGGCTACCTCAGTCCATTTTCATTAGTAACAGACAAAGACCGCCCATTTATAATATTGACTAAGCCTATTATGGGGATCGTGTCATTGTCTAGAAATGATGAATTGGGCCATCGGTAATCACGGTTGTGGGGATGGACTTGGAGATATCCAAAAGTATACAAATATGCCATAACAAGGTGTACCATTCCTGAATGAAAGCTAGTGCGGATATCGGACTCATGCTTCTGGCATATTCGGATCATGTTTGGACCTTCTAAGCCCATCAAGGTTTTCATACGAGTTGGCCCGTTATCATTTTAAAGTGTTCAATTAGATTATCGCGAGGTGTAAACTTGTCCCAATTGAAAAGGCCCAACAGGTTTACACTTTTGCGATAAGGTGGCTAAATAACTTCAAATGATAGGGGGCCCAAACACAAGGTGGTCCATCATCATTTTGGAAACTTTTGGCCCAATCAACATAAAAGATACAAACTCGTCCCAGTTTAAGTGGCCTAACAAGTTCGTATTCTATGATGAGATGTCCAAATGGATCCAAATGATAATGGGCCCAAACACAAGCATGGAGGTAGCTTCTATAGGGCATATAACTATGGTTCATATGTGGGCTTACAAGGGTATTGATATAGGCTCTCATCGGTGAAGGGTTGCTCACAACTAGTTCTCCCCACTCAATGGTTCGAGCGACCAAATGAGGGCGTCTTTTTTATACCCTATGGTACGTGCCAACAAGTTATGGCTATCATCACATAACGATCCTCCGCCTTGAGTGAAAGTGATTTCACGATACATGACGCCATCAGGGTAAAAAGGGTATGCAAAATATATGAGACTTGGGTAACCAAAGCCAAAGCCACGGACACTACAAGGCATTGTTTCGGGGCCAATTCTCTATCCCCAGTGGATTCGCCATCTGTAGGAGCGAAGCAAGATTTACCGCAATGCCCATGATGTTCGGCGACCACGACATTTTTGGGCTCGCAGCCCGTAGAGAGTACAGAGTAGCCCGCGTGGGACTAAACCGGAGAATAAATGAGTCACTACCCAGTGTGAACTGGGAAAAGATTTAAGGTCGCACTCACTCCTCACAAGGGAAGACCTCAAACCGTTGGGTTCAGAATGGTCCCTTACTTATGCCAATATAATGGACGGGTTCACACAATGGTATAGCCAAGTCTTATGCAGTTCATGCAAGATAATTCAAATAAACACACAAATTTGCACACCCATAAACATTAATATAAACAAAAGCAAATTAAATTAAGAAATATAAGGTACGATAATAAAAGTCATAATAAGCAAAAGCAAATAACGCGTCAATAAATAAATAGCGAATAAAAAGAGGGGTTAGTCACGCATATATGGGTATTTCCCAAGTGGTTCGTGGAGTTGTATCCCAAGTACAGACCGCATTACCGTCCATTCGGATTCGGCTACGAAATTTATGTCTGGGTTTCCATCCGATATACCACAAGGGATAATACCATACGTAATTATTAATGCAATGTAAATAAAAAATAGACATAAAAAATGATATAATAATGCGTATGCGGATAATGAACAAATAAAATAAAGGCGAAATAATAAAATAACGATAAATAGACAAAAAGATGAATAACGAAATTGAATGCGAAATAATAAAATAACGAGGAAAGCGAATAAATAAATAAAAAGGTAAATAACACTAAATAGATAAAAAAAAATATAAATAAATGACGAAATACCGAAAGAGAAAAAAAATAATGTGACCAGAAATTTGGCCGTCTTTGATGTAGGACTTTGCATACCCGGCTGGACGTATTTCACATCCAGCCAGACATGTCGTGTCCGGAACTATAAAAAACAAATAAGGTGCCCTCAGGTTTTACCTTTTAAATTGCTTTCTTGGAAGCGCGTTAGGCCGTCGCTGGAATGATTGAAGCTGGTTCGCTGTTTGCTGTTTCTGGTGCGCTATTTCACTCGTTGTTTTACTGTTTTCTGCTTACTGTTTGCTATTTTCTGGTTGCTGTTTTTTAATTGCTGTTTTGGTTGTTTTTGGGCTGCTGTTTTGGTTGTTTGGGCTGCTATTTTGGTGGCTGTTTTCAAGGTTTTGGGGTTGCTATTTTGGTTGTTTTGGGCTGCTGTTTTGGTGCTGTTAATTCGGTGATTGGCTGGTTGTTTTGGGTTATTTTTTGCTGCTATTTTCTTCTATTTTTCGGTGGCTGTTTCACTAGTTATTGGCTACTATTTTCTTCTATTTTTCGGTGGCTATTTCATTGGTTACTGGCTCACTATTTTGGTGGTTATAGCTCACTGTTTTGGTTGGTTTTGGTGGTCAGTTTCGGTTGGTTTGGTTCACTATTTTGGTTGGTTTCGGTGTTCAATTTCGGTTGGTTTGTTGTGCGGTGGTGGCTGTTTGGTTGTTTGTCTCATGGCCGGTTGTTTGTGGTTGTTCTAGTCACGGTTTTGGGCTGCTTTGTTCTTCGGTGATTGGCTTCAAGGGTCTTTTGTGTGTTGTTGATTCAGTGAAGAAGAAGAAGAATAGAATTAGGGTTTTATAAGTTGTTTCACGCCCAAAGGTAAGAAGAGAATCCCCCCAATGATGAAACTTGGTCCCTTTTTATAATGATTTGGATGGATCTCCAAAAAGGGAAACAAAATCATGGAAAATAATTTTGGAATATAATCTTATAAATTTGGTGATGGAGATCTCAAATCTTTTTAATTGCAAAGTGTTGATGAGGGGATTTTGAGCATGTGTTTTGCATGGGATTTCAAATCTTTCCTAAATTGGAAAGTGATTTGAGGGGATTTTAGCATGCGTTTTGCATGGGATTTTAGCTATTTTGGGAAGGTTTGGGCGTGTAGATGGTGTCTTTTTGGGCCTTTGGCGTGTGGATGCATGGGCTTGGATTGTATGGGCTTTCATGCGTTGCAGGGGTTTTGGGCCGAGGTTATGGTTTGAAACAGAAACTGACCGAGCGAATCCGATGCTAGCTAGTGAGTCCAAATCTAATGAGGTGCTAATTTAGGAGTTTTTCCTTCCGGCATTCATTTCCCGCAACTTCAGCAACTTTTCAGGTAGTGCCTCCATACGAAACTCATCATTAGGCTCATGCAAAAATGTAGTATCTACAATACCACTGTGGATATATGAGTTATCCTCCATATTTAGATGGCAGTCACGACTCCGATCTATTTAGATCAGACCTCCGCATTTTCGTTGGGTGTGGACTGATGCTCAGGATATCCTGTGCGTATCAAGAAATGATTTGTCAGCTCTGTGTACAGAGCATAGGTATTCAATATGGAATTAGCAATCTGTTAAATCCATGGGCCCGTGATACACTGTAGAAATCAGTTCTAAGTGTTATTAAGGGATTGCTAATAGAAACGCCGACGTGATTATATATATATATAAATTTGACGTTTGTATCTATATCTCTGGAATAATTCGGAAACCTGTGACGGAGGGATTATACGTATGCAATGACTTCGACTTGTATGATTCAGAGAGTTTATCAATGTTCGTCATAATTTACGGGTGGGTGAATTATGGACACGAAATTAGATTTCGTGATGAATATGCCTGGATATAAAGAGTCTCACTAATGAGATATACTCGTAGAGCATTAGGACAACTGTTATGAATAATACTGATTATTTATGACTAGTTTAAAAGTTAAACGAAAAATACATGCAATTGGGACTTAACGGTCATTTCCGAATTAATGTGTATTTGTATTTAATACTTGATTTTATTAAATACACATTAATTAAATATCAAATTGTGATATTTGACATATATCATTTATATATATATATATATATATATTTGAATATTTAATGTAAATATAATACATATATTAGGATATTAGTATTTAATTATTTAATTATTTAAATGTTAAATAATTAAGTTAATTAAATAAAAAATATCTTAAGTCATCATTTGATTTTTCAAAGCTTGGAAATGGCATGATACAATTGGAACACATTTTGTTTTGCTTTATTAAAGATAAAGTGTTTACTTTATGTGGACTAATGAAAATGCAACAAAACTAAAATAATTGTTATTTGTTTTCTTTGTTGTATAATCGGCCATGATGGAAAATGATATACAAAAATTATTTTGTTTCATTTTTCCATACTTAGACAAGTTTTACAATATTTTACAAAAGAGAGTTGAGAGCATTTGTGGAAGAAAGAAAGAAAAACAACATTTCCTCCTACATGAAAATTGTTTCAATTAATCTTAGCTTCAATTTGTGTTGCTAAGTTGATGTCTCTACTCTTTGATTTTGTAATTGATTGTGTTTAAAGCTTGTTGGATGTGTTTAAGCATGTATGTTTATTTATAAGCTTATTAGTATAATTAAGCTTATAAGATTAATTAGTAATCAAAGTTGTCATTCTAGAGTTGATTAGCCATTCATAATTAACCTAGAATTGTTCTTGGGTTGTTTTATGATGGTGAGACTTGTTGGTGAATTATTGAACATGGTGTTGTTCCATACTTAGACTTGTTTGGTGAATTATGACCCATAGCATCACTATTTGTACAGAACATGGTGTTGTTGTACAAATTAACTATGTGACAAAGGAAATTTCTCTTTTATCATTTGTAATTAGATTACCAAGATATATAAATGATAAAATTTCATATGATTAGTTCCGGATTAATAAGATATGAGACAGTATTAATCCACTAAGGTTTAATCATTAAAATATCCATAGTCGTAGTATTATCGAGATTGGACATCGATAATGCGGAATAGACTAGTATTGCACTTGTGAGTGTTATGGGAGCATAACGGCACAGTTCTCATATATTTGGGTATTGGATACTCATGCAAGTGTAATATGAGGTTGTGTTTACCGATGGTACGGAAACAGCTTCGCTCTGGATAGACCCATCAGAATTCCATTGGTAGTATGACTATGTGTCTATGGAAGTCCGAATCAGGGTAGGTGTATTTGCTCTTAACCTGAGACTTGCATCGCTAATACTTGCGACAATCAATATACTTTGGTTTTGGTCGTCCGGGGCTTTAACAGGTTCCGTGTACGCCTCTTCTGGGTATATTCAGAATCGTAGTGTATTGGGTGTGATGTCAAGATGGAAGTATCACTTCAGTCATATGGAGATGATGATCACGTAGAATACGGAACTAGTACTCTTATGTACTGCAGTCATCGGGATAATATGACTAGGTCATGTTTATCCGATTATAGAGACTAGTTACCAGAGATCCGATATATGCTTCGTACATGGCAGACACAATTCCAGCCTCAGGCCTTGCATGTGACATACGATACTGGATCGCAATACGCAATACGCAATACGCAATACTACATATACTATGCCTGACACAGATTACATATTCCTTAAAAGAATATTTCTGGAGAATTGGGTAGGCACGTTGCTTTGCTAGAAGGCAACCATGTTTTGTAAATCGGTAACAATGTGGTACTAGGTACGCACGTATTCGGATATTCTGATGACCGGATTTACTGCCAACATATCCAGGGATCTCATGGGTCGCTTCCCGAAGATTCACCGATGACGTATGACTCGAATATAATTAATCTGGGATTAATTAGAAGAGAGAAAATTAATCTAAGATTAATTGCGGAGAGATTTTATCTGGGATAAAATACTATTTATAGAGAGAGAACGATTAATTTGGAATTATTCGATAAAATAATATATTCGATATATTAAACGAAATTAGATTTCGACGCGAAATTAAAATTAGATTTTAATTCGGGCGAACGAGTTAATTTAGAATTAATTCGCTAGCGACGTGAATAGTAATTTTGATACGCATAATTATTTAATTAAATTTGATTTAATTACGTCGCAACGGAAAATTCGTTAATTCGAAATTAGCGAACCCGAGCCCGGGATGTGTTGCGGGCCAACTCGGATTTTGAATCAAGTGGGGCCCACAAGTCACATCACTAGTCAACTTTGTCATTTTAAGTTGATGGAAGTTGTTGGTAGGTGATTGTGTGTAAAACACACAAGTGTGATGGATTGAATGACATTTACCATTTTATTATTTTTGGTATATGACTTTCAATTTGGTAATTAGATTACACAACACACTTCATCTCATCTTCTCTCCCTCACTCACGGCTTTGAGCCAATTTTTCTCTCTTCTCTTGGCTTGGCCGAGAGTCACACAAGGATAAAGGGAAATTTTTGTTGCAAAAATTTCCATTGCTAGCACATAAAGAGATCATTCAAAGGTGATAGGGAAACTACTCCCATGAGTTTGGAACTCATTCAACAAGCTTGGAAGCTCAACATACAACAAAAACAAGGGCTTGGCCGAAACTCAAGGAGCAAATTTTTGTTGTCTACACATCCACTTAGCCGATCAAAATGAGTATTTCTGCCATCTTACTTTGTGTATTCACACATTTCATTTGCTTAATTTGATCTTGGTTTGACCTAGAAAACCCAAAAACTGATTCCTTAGCTGCTTCACAAGCTGCTACATATTCAGCCTCTATGGTGGAGTCAGCAATACAAGATTGCTTTATACTCCGCCATACTATGGCCCCACCACATAGGGTGAACACTGATCCAGATGTAGATTTCCTAGAATCGACATCTGTCTGAAAATCAGAGTCTGTATATCCCCTTAGGAACATATCCTCACCGGAATACACAAGTATATAATCTCTCGTTCTCTTAAGATACTTGAGAATGTGTTTCACAGCCACCCAGTGATCCAATTCTGGCTTTGACTGAAACCTACTGACTACTCCCACTGCAAAACAGATGTCCGGTCTCGTGCATAACATAGCATACATGAGACTACCAACTGCTGAGGTGTATGGGATATGTCTCATTTCCTCAACATCTTGAGGTGTCTTAGGAGACTGTTCCTTTGACAAATGAATTCCATGCCTATAAGGCAAATTACCTTTCTCGTAATTCTGCATCCCAAATCGCACAAGGATCTTGTCGATATAGGATGCCTGAGACATAGCTAACAGTCGTTTCTTGCGACCCCGAAGTATCTGAATCCCAAGAATATAACTGGCCTCTCCCAAATCTTTCATTTGGAATTGATTAGCTAGCCAGGTTTTCACGTCTGATAATATCTTTACATCATTCCCAAAGAGTAAAATATCATCGACGTATAAAACAAGAAAAACCACATTCCCGTCAATGACGCGCTTGTATACACAAGGCTCATCAACATTCTGCTCAAAGTCATAAGACTTGATCGTGGTATCAAATATTATATTCCAAGATCGAGATGCCTCATTGAGTCCATAAATGGTCATTTGCATCTTGCAAACTTTTTTCTCTTGACCTTAGGCGATGAACCCCTCTGGTTGTATCATATAGATACTCTCATCAAGATTTCCATTCAAGAATGCAGTCTTGACATCCATTTGCCAAATTTCATAGTCATAATATGCGGCAATGGATGGAAGAGTGCGGATGGATTTAAGCATGGCTACTGGGTATAACCCTTGGCCACTAGTCTAGCCTTGAAGGTCTGTACCTTCCCATCCGATCCCCTCTTCCTCTTGGAATCTATGGGTTTCACCCCATCAGGTTGGTCTACAAGTTCCCAGACTGAGTTGGAGTACATGGACTCCATCTCTAGGTTCATGGCTTTGAGCCATTCCTCTTTGTCAGAATCATCCATTGCACTACGATAGGTCAATAGATCATCTACGCCATCGCTAGATGCAACAACTTGTGCCTCTCCAACCCCAAGGTAGCGATCAAGTTGTCGTACAACCCTTCCACTACGTCTAGGCGGTAGATCATTTTGAAGAGCTTGCATCTAACTCTCAGATGTCGAAGGTGATATGTATTTATCAACTTTCATTGACGATGGCGTGCTGGTCGAACCAGCAAGTAACTCCTCGAGTAACACCTTACTTCGAGGCTTGAACTCCCTCATATAGTGCTCCTCTATAAACGTAGCATTTGTCGATACAAATATTTTGTTATCATCAGGACTGTAGAAGAATCCACCCCTAGTCTCTTTAGGATAGCCTACAAATAGGCACACCTGAGAACGTGGCTCCAACTTGTGGTCTTATTCTTCAACACATGTGCTAGACACCCTCATATGCAGAAATGTCGTAAACTAGTTTTACGACCATTCCACAACTCTAAGGGAGTCTTAGGAACAGACTTAGATGGAACTACATTAAGGATATGCATTGCAGTTTACAGTGCATATCCCCAGAACGAACTAGGTAGTGAGCTATAACTAAACATAGATCTATCATGTCTAATAGGGTCCGATTTCTCCTTTCTACAACACCATTTTACTGTGGTGTTCCAGGCTCTGTGAGCTGGGATACTATCCCATGCTCAACTAAGAATTCCTCGAAATCTCTGTCGAGGTATTCCCCTCCACAATCCGATCGCAGAGCTTTGATTGTCTTACCTAATTGGTTCTCAACCTCAGCACGATACTCTTTGAACTTTTCAAAGGTATCTGATTTGTGATGCATTAGGTAGACATACCCATATCTTGAATAATCGTCAATGAATGTGACGAAGTATTCATAACCACCTCGGGCTCTTACATTCATCGGTCCGCAAACGTCCGAATATATTAGCTCAAGTGGTTGACTGGCTCTTATACCTTTTCCAGTAAAAGGTCTCTTGGTCATTTTTCCTTCTAAACAAGATTCATAAACTGGTAAAGTCCCGAGCTTTAACTGGTTTAAGGCTCCATTCATTATCAATCTATTTATCCGGTCAAGGTTGATATGACCGAGTCTAAGATGCCATAGATATGTGTCATCGTGAGAAATCTTTGGCCGTTTAGTTTTAGGTTTCTCAACCTTAAACATTTCAGCATTGAGCAGTGACCTATGTGTTAACGGTCTTAACACATTCAAGTTATTTTCTGAGTTTCATGTGCATATAGTTAATCCATTTCTACCAATAATAACCAAGTTGCTATTAAAAGAAACTGAATAACCATCATCTAAAAGTTTAGAAACAGAAATCAAATTCCTGCGAAAACCAAGAATGAATAACACATTGTTCAAATTTAAATAACTATTATTCATGAAATTTAAACTACAAACTCCCACTACTCTTGCTGAAACGACATCCCATGTCTCGACCCTCATGGTGTAGTCACCTTCAGCAAGGTCCCTCCATGAATCAAGTAGCTGCAAAGAAGAACAAACATGGTTAGTGGCTCCAGAATCAACAATCCAAGCGGATTTATCATCATCCACTAATACAGATTCAATAACCAGAAAATCATATTTACTTGTTTCCTTTTTTCTCTTTCAGCTCAGCAAGGTATTTAGGACAATTCCTTTTCCAATGCCCATTCTTGTTGCAGTGGAAACATTTTCCTTTGGGCTTGGTATCATTGGAGCCTTTCTTGTTTTTCTTCCTTTTCATGGGCTTTCCCTTAGCCTTCCCTGTGCTTTTCTTCTTTATCTTTGCATATTTAGAAGACTCGGCAATATTTGCCTCTGCACCGGACTTACGAGGATCCACAAGCATGGACTCGTAATGGGTGAGCTCATTAAGCAGTTGGGTCAAAGTAAAAGTCAACTTGTTCATAACATAGTTGCTTTTAAACTGCAAGAAACGGAAGAGTTTCCATGATCATGGTCACCTGGCTATGCTCGTCAATACGAGCTCCATGGGTTTCAATAGTGTTGAGATAGGTCATCATCCTCAAGACGTGCTCTCGGACTGATGTCTCATCCTTCATCATAGCAGTCATCGCTGAGACCATGGACTCATGGCGTTGACGCTCCGAAGGCTGCCCAAATATGCCATGTAATGACTCCATCATCTGAGATGCTAGAGCCATAGGTTAATGTTTTGCAGCAAGAACCTCAGACATCCCTGCTAGCAAGTAGCAGCGGGCTTTCTCATTTGCTGCGACCCATTTCTAGTAGGTATCGCGCATAGCTTGGCCAGCATTTCTGGCCGGCTCGGGAGGACTCTCCTCCATCAGGACAAATTTTAGGTCTTCACATGCCAGGATAACGTTCATGTTACTTTTCCACTTAACATAGTTTTCTCCTGTTAGTTTGTCGTTTGAGAGTATGGAAATAATTGGAGAAACCATGGCTGAAAAATAAAATAAACATGCATTTAACATTCATTCCTCGCATATTAAAATCATCAAAAAAATTTAGCATAAAATTAAACATGATGGATGAACCATGAATAATGAATTAGAAACCTAAGAGAATTACTATGCCACGGAAATCTGTCATCCCACAAGTAAGTGCCGCCGTAGGGTAGGTCAAGTACTTGCATGATAGATCGAGACAATCTCAGTCAATTTTATATATACGAGAACAACTATTATTCCTATATTAACTAACTACCGTTTCATTCGATCAAGGAATTAACAGTTAATTATTCATTTGTGAGTGTAACCCGTCGTTTCGGGATTCTTGGACTTAACGAGTGAAGTGGCGCCGTAGGGTAGGTCAGTTCACAAGATACATTTAGAATCCTTATCCTCTTGGAACCCAAACCTGATATTGACTCAAAATGGACATCATCCGTAGGGGGACGAAAACAAAGTCGTCTCGAGGCGCCTTTTGAATCTCACGTTTTTGGACTAACAACGGAGATCGCGGGATATACTGTCGTATATCCCTCTCCTACTCACTATTTTAAAATTAAGGTTTCTATCTATAAAATATCTAATATTTTATTTTAATTAGTGTGGATAAATTTATGGCGGCTAAATCATAATTTTTATTTACACTAGTTTGACATAAGTGACCTAACCAATTTTAACTCTTAAAAATTGTAACACTAATATTCCATTAGTCTCTACTAATAGTTTTACTCAATTAAACTTATTTAATTAGAGTGGTATTAGTGAGCTATTATATTTTAACTCTTAAAAAAAACTAGAACACTAATAAGTTTAAAATTTATGGAATTATAAAAGGTCAAAATTTTAATTAAACATTTTAATAAATCTTAGTGCGTTATAAAATCCAATGGTACGTGGAATTGTATCCCGAGTGCAGACAATATTACCGTCCATTCGGATTCGGCTATGGAATTTATATCCGGGTTTCCATCCTATATACCAATGGAATTTATTATGCACCAATTAAGCCCAATATATTAGAATTCAAATTTTAAACCATAAATCCAATTAATCTAATTAATTGATTTCTATGCATATCATATTTTAATTTAAACATTTTAAATAACATAAAATCATATTTTTATGTGTATAATGATAATGCATCTATGACATGTTATGGCATGTAAAATGCAAGAGTGGGCACCCTAAGCTATATGACATGTTATTCAAACAATTTGAAATAAACATACATATAACATAAAAAATATTTTGCATTGACCGGACTCTTATTTTTCCTATACTAATCTAATTAGTACATAAGATTCAACAAGGCATTCATTGGTCTTCAAATCCCGTTTCAAAGTGGTTTTGGCTCCTTTGCGACTTCGGTGCTCCAAATTACAAGAATTGAAATTTTACATTGAAAAATAAAATTACAACAAATGTAAACAATGGCCTTATGGCCTTACATCCGAAAAACAAAACCAACTACAAAATAAGAGCCGGAAAAATTTACGACCAATGCAAAATTCATTCATCACATGAAATAACAAAAAAACATTCATCATATGAATATTACATTGTGCCCACTCATCTAAACATGCATATCATATTTATAACAATATAAATGTATTAAAAACAGAAACTTTAAATGAAAAAGAGAAGGGTTAAGAACACTTTTCAACCTCGCTCTAGATGCCAATTGTAGGAAATGCTTTCCTCGCGCAGGGAGAAAGTGGCTTAGGCACACGGATCAGACTTGAAAAAAATTTCTGCTTTCCCCTTCCTTTAGCCGAATCTGACCAGCATGTATACTGAAATTTTGCTTCTGTTTCGGACAAGATTTCAGCCCCGGAATGCTCTCGAAAAAGTCCCCGAACAGCCCCCGAACTGCAGTGAAATAATAGACTGTTTTGGACCCGTTACACAACGGAACTGCACGCAAATCAGCCCATGATTTTCGTGAACTGCAAGGATGTTTTAGGTCTGATTTTTCACTCAAGATACAGCCACAATACAGCCCTAAATGGTTCCCTAGGTGTTTCCCAAAATCCCGAATTAAAACGAAACAAACCGAGCCCCGAATCAATTATATGATTCACGGCAATGGACAATAAAATACTACCACTGCCGTGAGATAGAGAAGATGAGAATAATGATTTTGGTTCAACGCCACAAGGTCTTCCAAGCTATGTCTCACAACCAACGGAAAGTAGTGTGAGCTACACACACAAAAATAAATCCCTAAACGATTTAGAGATTTAATCACACTTAGTATATTTTTCTTATTTTTGTTCTTCAATGGAATCTCTCAACTTTTGAGAGAATGGTGAAGAAGAATAAGGTGGCTAGGGTTGCAAGAATGAGAGTGTTCTCAAAAAGAAAATTAAATCTTCTTTTTATACTTAGGGTTATTTGTTTCCAGAACAAACAAATCCCTCCATATTATTTTCATCAAAGAATCGGCCAAGCAAGAGAAAAAATATTAATTTTTTTCAACATCAATTTTAATTACCATTATTGAAAAGATGTTACAAAATTAAATAAGCAATTAACCATTTGAAAATCATAATTTCCAAATTAATGCCATGGATTATTGTTTCCAAAACAAACAAATCCATTCCCTTTATGCTTGAAGAATTCGGCCACCATAAGAAAAATAATAAATTTTGTAACATCAATATATTAATTTCCATAATGGAATATATGTTACAAAATAAAAAGGTTAAATATTTTTAAAATATGTAACTTCCAAAGTAAGTCCAAAGGTTTCCAAAACCCAAAATTTGGAAATTACTTACTTAACCTTCTATTTAATTATATCTAATGTAATTAAATAACATGTGTTTAAATATCATATAATTAATAAAACTATATATTAACTTTTAATATAAAGTTTCAAGTGTGACAATTAATATTATTAATCATATTAATAATATACATACCTTTGTGAGTATATAATTAGACTATTCAATTATACTAAATCCGCTATAGTAAATCGAGCTACCATGGGGACCAAATGGACCTACGATTCCGAGCTCCAATAATCTCGAAATATTAATTAAGCTCTTAATTAAATATTTTGAATTATTAACTCCGGGTTATTCCATTAAAAACCCGAAGTTGCACTCTCGTTGCCGCGATAGATGATATATTAAGCCGAACCAAGTCGGTGTCCATCGATATAGTTATTACATATCGATTCGACCCTTCACGAGTATCTCATAATTAGAGCCGGGTCATAATGTCCGTTATACCCCTCTAATTATTTTTACCTTAAGTATCATTGATTCTCTAATGAACGATTTATTCATAACTATTATGAATTTTAATCTTTCTATTCGTAATAGAAAGACTTGAGCGCTCAAATCGTTCAAGTACCGAATCAACCCTTAAGAAAGATACTCATCTACTTCTCGTAAGAATGAGTGAACTTCATGTATGTAAAACGTTCCCAGCTACACAACAGACCATGCCCCCAAAATACGTAGTTATTGGCCGGGACTGCTAACAACCTCACCTTTGTAAATCAAAGGACATGGCCTCCCATGTAGGAGTTCGTAGTACACTCAGGATTAAGATCAAACCATATACCATCTAGTAGATCGAAGTGACTTTCTTAGTTTAACGGATATTATAAGAATGTCATTTTCATCTGGGTCCAGTCCTATATGATCGCATCATACAAGGTGCCTCCATTCTCATGTAGAGATCCGGATCAAGATCGCCATACAACTATAGAATGGACCGCAGCTATAGATAAACCACAAACAAAGTACCCGCTTTGTTTGCTCTCTATGGACTATTTAAGATTACTAACTTCAGACTTAAATCCTCTTGTGTATGACACTCATACACTAAGTCTGAAGGCACATAAGTAATCTAGGGTATTTAAGATGATATATAATATGCGAAAATTAAACAAACAATTTGATAAATGAATAATGCATCATTTTATTTCAAAACACATAAAACCGTTTACATCACATGTAGCTCTAGGGCATACATTCCAACATATTGGATGCATGTTTCTTGGTCCATCTTGTCAATACGATTTATGGGTATCTTTCTATGGCTGCATCCGGGAAAGTACGAAAGCAGTGAGGGTGCAGTTGATAGAATTTTATCTATGCCAGATGTATAATTGATACTAGACAAATTCAAGTGAATGGAAATCCTGAACATGCCAAAGCTGTCAGGACTACATCGGTAGCTTGAGTTTGTCATTGGCAAGTGAAGCCTTGATACACCTTCTTATGAACGTGCCAAAGCTGTCATAACGAGAAACAGTCAAGACCAAAATCATTAGTCACAGTGAGTGTGATTGACAATGAGTTGTCTACTTAATGAATATACGTAGGAGAGATAGTGCCAAAGCTATGAGTCGAAATATATTAATGGGATCCTACTCTCACTATGGAATTCGATTTAATTATTGAATTCTCGTTCTCCGTTGGGGATTACGGTATTACGTAAAGTAGTGGGAGACACTGCTGGATTAAAAATCCATAACTAAGGCAGTGCGTAATTTTATGAAAATTGTTGCTTGTTTGTTTTCCTTTATTCTATATTGTTTATAGTAATATACTTCTAATCAACTGCATGCATATTATTTGAATATATTTTCTAACTTTCTTTTGGTTCTAGAATAAGTTCTAGAATGTTAGTTGACTTAGATATTGTTAGATTAGTCAAAACCATCGGGAACTGTTGTTCCGATTTTCTTGAAAATCAAGATGGTTAGTGACGTAGTTACTAAGTCACGATAAGTAATCTAAATAGATATATGTTTTATGATATAATTGTCTAGAGAGAATAGTTTCTTGTGCAGTAAGAATTGACACGAAATAGTTCATGTCTTGAGATTCTTGACTGACATTAAGAAAACTCCATTAGGTATTTGTTTATCTTATAATGACGTTTTTAGGCTTTAGTGACTTTTAGAAGTCATGTGTTTGACACAGTTTGCTGATCAATTATTTGCAATTGTTGTGAATAATTGAAGGCAAATTATAGAGCTTAAGCAATGAGATGTGTATAGTTGTGTATAGAGAACATTGATTCTCATAATATGAAAACTATAGGTATTGGATACCAGATCTCCCGTCTAGTTATTTAAAATATTATTTAATGATTGTTTTGATATTTGATATCTGAACTTGCGACTATTTGATAGTTACTTGTTCTTTATAAACAGTTGTTACATATTTTAATATGACTAATAATGTCATTGATGAAAAGATAAACATTAAGAAAAATATTCGGTTGACTAAATAACTTAGAACGGTGTTTTATGAGATTTTATCACATAAGCATTAGATGCTTATTCCGTATGGTAAAAGATGGTCTGATACAAGATCACACCACGTATCCTTATCCATTTAATGAATATTGTATACAAGATGTGATTAAATCTCATTTAACCAAAGATCGTCATTGTACCACAGATTTATTAAACTAATACATTGGATATATATATTTTAATGAATTGTAAACTTCCTTTGATAGTTTTCTTTACTTCGTAACTTAGTTAATGAGTTGTCATGACTTAGTTGCGTGTTTCTAAAAGAATACACATTGATCGTCTTGAATGATTCGAGAACTTTCAATATGTTTCTGATGAAACGCGGATAGAACGTTGCGAATGGTTCAAAGATATTCTATTTGAAGTGTTGAAAACTATATTTTAAAATTCATCGTTAGTCTTTGAATTGCTCAAGGTTTTTTTATATGATCAAACATTTGAATTTATGGCAATTAGTTCTAAAGTTATTTAATGAATGTGATTCTTACTCAATATTATTCTTCTACGATTTCATCATGATGGAATTGGTCAGTGGGAGAAATTGAATCTTATATGATTTCATTCTTTTGATATTGAGTGTTACCGAATTAGTTTTCAATACTCTTTGGGTTATGCTCCAGTTACACTAATTCATCTTTTTGATTAAGGTTCAATTAGTTTCTACAGTTATATATATGATATGTATAGGTAGAAAATTCGAATCTTGAAAAGTTTGAGATTTGAATCTTTCTTTTGTATAATGGTTATATAATTAAAAGTACTTGCGCCTCGAAGGTACAAGTCAAAGTTTATCATTTATTCTTTTTAATAGAATATTGTATTCTATTTGATAAAATATTTTTTCTATGATCCCGAGTAATAAAATTGTTTTATTACTTAGTGTGTAACATCAGATGTTGACCATTGTAGAAAAGACTTGACTTAGTGATGTCAAATGTGAGAGTGATAAACTAAAAATGGAACTACATAATTAATAAGATGAAAAGACCCTTAAACATCTTCTGTATAAGTTCAATGGGATGTCCGAATCATTTTCGAACTATTTGATACTTAATGGTTTTAATGTTTTCTTATCGAAGAAAATTATCTTATAACTTATAGTGGAAGCGATATTTGATATCGATTTCGGAAGTTAACATTGAACCAAAGATCTAAAATTGTTCGTAGCTTACTATGATCAAGTTTTGAACTTGATTAAGCTTTCGTTATGAATCGTTCATAAAATATGCAAATTATTTGCGCAGCAAAAGCAATGTGAGCTTGATAAAGGTTTGACCTTTATAGTATGACAGTGAGAAAAGTTATACTCAATGATCTATTGTAGATTCTGAGAAAACTTGTCTTTAGTCACACTAATTCAATAATTAAAGATCTGTTGGTTAATGTCGATATTAAACTATGTATTTTGGCTAAAGAATGCAAAGTGGCGTTCCTAAATGTTTTCTTCGAATGAGAAATCCGTTATGGTTTCTTTGTTTGAAGAGTATGTGAATACTTACTAACCTGTCTATGAAGCTTTGA
Source organism: Zanthoxylum bungeanum (assembly GCA_019454045.1). Lineage (NCBI taxonomy): Eukaryota > Viridiplantae > Streptophyta > Magnoliopsida > Sapindales > Rutaceae > Zanthoxylum > Zanthoxylum bungeanum. The sequence continues at coordinate 165,892 of SKCR01026568.1, forward strand.
GGACGTACTCGAGGATCGATACTGGAGAGGTAGTGCCTCATATACGGGTATCCCGGACATACTACGTATATAAGACTCCAGCACTCTGCCCACTGCAGTCACTGACTCCCTAAACCATGCTCTGATACCATCTTTGTAACATCCCCGATCTGGAGATGCTACCAGCAGGGGATAGCGGTACTAACCCCTTAAGCCTCTGACTTCTCGACTATAACCATTACTACTAAACTATCTAAATGTAAAATCACATGCAAGGACCAATGCCCGTCTCATCCTCATAAAATACTTTTATTACTTAAAACTGTATATTCAATTATACTTCATTTTACAATACTTTAATAGACACTTACAATAACTTATACAACACTAATACATGCATGTAACAGTACTTTGACTCTAACTATATGCTTGTGCTCTCTGACTTAAAACTAGTGGACTCCACACCCTAGTGACTGCATCAGTATCCATCCTCCCGAGCTCGTCCTCCAAGAATCCTGTAAAACATAAAGCTGGAGGGGGGTCAGATCGTTATACGATCTAAGTGAGTGGACATGAATCTGAAAATCTCAAAGTCAAACATGAAGTATTTAAAAAACTAAAACTTTTGAAAAAAAAAACTTCATATAAAATCTCTTTACTAAAACTGAACTTTCTGAAAAATAACTTTGAATCTCTGGTTTCTGAAAACTATATCTGAAATCTTGTTTCTGAAAACTGTTTACTAAAATCTGATTTCTAAAAACTATATACTGAATGTCTGAAATTTGTGTACTGAAAATCTAAAAACTGAAAACTCTTTCTTGTACTTCACTCTAAAACCGTCTTTCTAAATTCTTTTCTAAAACTCTTTTCTAAAAACTGAAAAATTGAAATCCTTTTTCTGAAAACAGAATCTCCGCCCGTAGGCGCATCTCCGCCCAGGAATGCATCATCTGAGCGCTGAGGATCTAAGGGCGTCCCCACAGTCCTCAACATGTGCACATGCTCTCTGTATCCGTCAATTCCATATGTATCTCAAGTTACATATTGAGTGAGTTTTTACCTCATGCCCCGAAAAATCATAAACTCATGCTCTAAAACTTTTTGTCTAAAACATAACTTTAAAACATAAATTCAATAATAAAAGAAATCTAACGCCCTAATGCATAAAAGAATAAGTCTGATATTAAAACTTAAAACTTGATAAATAAAACCAGTTTAAAGAAAAGAGGTCCACTCACAGTATACGGCTGAGATGACTCCCTTCACGGGGTGGAAGGCCGTTGAGAATCTTGAGGCCGATCTATATATATGAATAAGAATAAATTCGTTAGCTACTACAACGAGAATATTCCAATAGCTAAGGATAAACGTGCAATGCATGAATTATCACCCCCGCTGTGTTTCTAACACGTTATAGCACCCTATAAAGTTTTTACGCGGTTCGTTTCACGGTTACGCAAATCATTTTAAGCGTCTACAACTCCTACATCAGAAAACAGAAAAGTCACTGACAGTGACCTGACTTTGAAAATTCGGCATAAATAGAGGGGATCAGTTCTGGAGCTGAATTTTTTATAGAATACTCCTCTATGAGTCTAATTTATTCCATTTTTTACGGATCTCGATTTGTACTCTTAGAACTCAAGATATAAGGCACTTTCCGCACCTTACGCAGCAGAGAACTGGACCAGTTCGCCACTGCTCTAACTCCAACTTCTGAATTTTTCTGCAATTTCATTTTAAGTCTAAAAATTCTGATTTTTGAGTATGTGATTTTCTTATGTGTCAAGTTTACTTAAAATTAACGGTTCATAAAACGGACACTCGGAACCCAGTTACAGCCGCTAGAATACATACCATCTGGGTGGATCAATTTGCGGCAAAACATCGCTATAACTTCAAAATTTTCCCAAACAAACTTCTTTCACTCCAAGCCCATTTCTTTCATTTTCCAACAACTAAATACATGTCATTAACTGTTCTTTTAACCTAAATAAATATTTTAAGTCATTGGGGTATTTCCACAAACACTTTATAAGCAACAATCCCTTTTCCTACAAACTCAATTTATTCAATCTCTACTCATTTTCAACACTTCCAAACCACAAACCAAAATCCTATATATCATTCAAAACTTCATTAAACATGCTTTATCCTTCCATTAATCAAGAATCAATTTCAATTATACATATAATTCATAATATATTTAAACCCAAATCATCAACCCTTAAATTCATAATCTCATCAATTTGAACCCAAAACATGATATTATAACCATTAAATCATTCATACCATCAAAAATAAAGATTTCCAAAATTTGGGTTAAGTTTTCTTACCTCTCTTTCTCTTGATTTTTCTTCATTTTCAAACCTCCAAGGATGCCTTGATCAAAGATTGATTCATCCTCCTCCTTCCCTTCTTTCTTTTCTTCTTTTCTTCTTCTTCTTCTTCTTCTTCTTCTTCTTCTTTCCCTCTCTTTCTCCCTTCACGGTTTCTTCTCTTCTTTTTCCTTCAAATTCGTTTTTAATTTTTTGAGAAGTAGTGAATAGTGGGTCGTTTTTATAGTAGGACTTAATTGTTACAAGAAAGATGTAGAAATATCTAGAGAAATGGAGAAATTTGGGGCTTTTATCATTTGGATCCGATTTTACTATTCACTCAGATTTTGAATTGCGTTTTTGACCCAGTTCTGGTCCGAATTTTGGAAAATGATTAATGCAGAAGTTGTAGGTCTCGCTTTCATCTTTTCAACGATATAAAATTCATAAAAATCGGAGATCGTATGAGAAGGTTATGCCCAAAATACCATGGACGGTCCAAAATCAACTCGATACAGTCCCGTCCCGGGATTTCGAGAAGTTTACCAATCATCTCCAAATTCATCTCGTAAATATTTTTGAGTCCCATCTCAATTTATTTTACATGCCTTCGCCTCGTACGCAACGACATCACTGTAGGCAGTAGTAAGAACTACCGGTCGTTACAGCTAAAATAATATATTGGATATATTAATTAAAATTGGATTTCAATGCGGAATTGAAATTGGATTTTAATTCGAGCGAACAAATTAATTTGGAATTAATTCGCAAGCGACTTTTGTAATAATTTTGTTAGGCATTATTATTTAATTAAATTGGATTTAATCACGTCGCAATGAAAAATTCGTTTAATCGGATTAAACGAACCCGGGCCCAAAGTGTATTGTACAAGCCAACTTGAATTTGGAATTTAAAGTGGTGTGACCCACTTCACTTACATTAATTGTTAGACATTTGATGGAAGTGGTTGGGAACAATTAATTGGATTTTTTGATAACATACCTACCAAGTCAACACACACCAACTTTAATATATAAGTTTTTGGAAAACAAAAATGATACTATTCATTCTCTCTTCAGTCCTTTCTTTGGCCGAAACTTCATCTCCTTGGAGGAGAAAATTTTCTTTCAAATTTTGTTCCATTTTTGGACAAAGCTAGCACTTTGGGAGTCATAGAAATGTGATAAGGAAACTCACACAAGAGTTTGGAACTCAAAGAGGGCTTGGAGCTTCTACATCCAACAAAAAGTTTTGAACTTCAACCGATCAATGTGAGTTTTTCCGCAACTTATCTTGTAATATTCACACATGAATCAATGTTTAGGATCTTTGGCATGTCTTAGAGACACTAACAATGGTATCAGAGCCACCTAAACTTGATTTTAAATTCTAGGGTTCTAAACTTTAATTTGGGGATTTTATGCTTGGAGTGTGAAAATTCGAAATTGGTTGTTTGGTTGTGATTAGATGATGATGAATTGGATTTGTGCATCATTAGATTTGAGAAATTGATTGGATCAAAAAATTTCCCAAAATCTATGTCATGGCCAAATACTAACCCTAGGAAGAACTCATGGTGATTTTTGAAATTTGACAATTGGATATGTTAATTGGCATGAAATTGAATGTTAATTGTTGATTTAATTGGATTGAAATCAAAATTGGATGTTAATTTCATGTTGTTGCTGTGAGTTAAGCATGTTGGATGAGTTGATTATGCTTCAATTTGTGTTGGACATGAATTGGATAATTGAGCATGATTAATTGGATTAATTAGTGTTTTGGAAATATTAGATTAAATGATTAGTTGTGTTAATTACACTTTAATTGGATTAATATGTAATTTGGAATAATATGTTAATTTAATTTGTTGTATTTGGGCTAATGGGCTTGGTTAGGCCATTTATGGTTTTGGACAATTGGGTTGGATCCAATTGGGCCTAAAACCATTTTTCCATTAAGTCCAAATATGACTTTTGGGCCTTTAAAATTTTAATTGGGCCTAATGGGCCTAAATTGATTTTTGGCATAGTGTGATTCCTAAATTGGGCCTTGGCATCTTGGGTTGGATCCATAATGGCCAAAGCCCATGCCTAAAGAATTAATTGAAAGCCCATTGGACTTTAATTGAATTGGCATTGGATGTTAATTGGACCTTTGAGACCAAATTGGATTGGATTTGGAATCCAAGTCTAAAAGGCACTATTAAAAGTGTAATTGTTTAATTTGGAATTAAACACGAATTAGTATTGGATACAATTTAAATTGGATTTGAAATTGTAGTTCGATATAATTCAAGAATACTTACTTTGAGTTTTTATTCTTAAACGAGTTGGACTCGCGCAAATCAAATCGTTGTTTAAACATTGGATGGTCACTAATCAAAGATCAATTAATTGGATTAGATTGATTGACAACATGCTTTGTGTGAATACTTGGATGTATTTGTATGAATAATGTATATCAGATGGATATTAGATGGGTGGGGTAATTTTGGAAATTATTGTAAGTTTGGTACTTATTTATTAAATTGGACCTGCGCGTCCAGCCTTTCACCTCCTTATCTCTTTGTATTTCTCTTCTCACCAATTCCCCTCAATGAAAATGAGGTTTCTCTAATGTATTATGTAATTGGGTAGAAGTATGTAAAGTGCTAGCGGGAGAGAGGAAATTGAGAGAGTTGTTCTAGGAACAAATTGTTATATATCAATTTGCATATCATTATTATTTTAATCGTACCTTATTATACTTTTAGAATGCATGTTTAAGGGTGTATGATGAGACCTAATCAAAGATAATAAATTAGTTGCCAATTTACGCGAAAAACCCTCACTTTAATATTAAGCGTTTTCCTTCCATTGAGTGGTTCTCTCTCAAGATCCAAGATTGACTTTGATTAGTTGGCTAAAGTCAAGATCACTGTCCATCGCGGATGTGTTTGAACCACGAAAGCTTTGTTATATATCACATGTCTTGGGCAGTTGTGACTTGTTGGCCAAAGTCAAGGTCACTTTTGTACATCGACGTGGATTACGAAGCTTTTCCACTGTCAAAGGGTCACGCTTAACTGGAATCATTAAGCTTGTTGAGCCAAAGCCAAGGCTTAGTTGATTCAGAGGAAAAGGTTAGAATGATATATTGAATATATGTTTTGGACTTGGAGGTCCACCTACCGGATCTAGGAATTGGATGGGATCCAATTGATCTTAGAGATCTACCTAGTTAAGTTTCATACAGCTTGTTGGCCAAAATCAAGGTTGTGTGTTATTTAACGGGATCCTAGCCCACTAGGAAACTGGGTTTCCCGAGTACTCCACAGAGGGTTAGAGGCTCGCTGAAAAATAATGGGAGGCCAGTATTAAATTTGCAATTTCGTTTAATACTTGCTTACACGCGCTATTTTATTTTATTTATCGTTGTTATAATATATTAGTTGGACTAATATTGATTATTTCTTTCTTTGAACAGTTGGACTGTATTTAAACTACTCCATTTGTAGTTGGTTATATAGTTGGACTATAGTAATCATTGCATTTTGAGTGTACCCAAAATCGTTGATTGGATAGTTGGACTATTCCAATCAAGATGGATGGAAAGATTAGTGTTAGGGACATTATCATGGGCGACAATGTCTTTAACGGCTCCAATTTTCCAGATTGAGAGATGAACCTCAAGATAGTCCTGGGAGCCGAGAAATTGCTCTATGTTATAGACAAACCTCTCGGGCTTGAGCCCGGAGTTGAGCAAATAGTAGAGCATGAGCTTTAGAAGACTCATCGTGATGATAACTTTAGTGCTCAATCCGTCATGCTTGCTGCAATGACTCCGCAATTTCGTCGTCAGAACAAGGGATTGGATCTGTATAACATGATGTTGAAATTGAAGGATCTTCCCATATCTAACCTTAGATCTCAGAAGTACAAATTGCAAAAGAAGCTCTTTCGCTCGCGTAAATCAGATAGTACATATTTCAAGCACTATGTGTCGTAGATGATTGCTGACATCGAACAGCTAGGTCAGCTGGGCATAACCTTCAAGGCCGAGACTTCCATAGATTTGATCTTATAGTCTCTGCCCGATTGCTGGGGCGAGTTTGTCATGAACTATAATATGATGAACCAAAAGAAAACTCTTGGAGAGTTAATGACAATGCTGAAAGAAGCAGAGCCAGAGCTTCTGAAGGGCAAGAAGTGCAAGATGTACCTTACTTCGACATCCCAGAAGGCCAAGGCTTGGCCGAAGGCTTCTGGAGGTGTAAAGAAAAAAAAGAAAAAGACAAGAAACATATAGATTACATGCATGTGCGAACATTAAAATTAGATTATATATCATATATCAAGCATGATTAATGTAATGGATGAAGCATCAGACCTTCTCTGATACCAATTTTATTGGGGTTTTGGGCGAAGGGCGCAGCAGAAGGATTGTTCGGGCGAAATCGTAATTTTAAAACTTTTTAAATTACCGAATAAATTATTCAATATCTAATATGAATAATTTATTCATATTTCACCTAAACATATTTATTCGATATCAAATGACGACATAAATAGTTAAGAAACATCGCGAATTTTTTACGAAAATATTTTTCCGTAAAATGATGCAAAACACATTTTTGATCGAACGGACTACCCAACACACATGAGATCAGCTCAGGTCAGACCCAATAATGTTAGGACAGTTCATGGGATGCCCAAATAGTGACAAATTCACTGTTTGGATAGCAGTCACCCGATTGGCTCAAAAGTCACCCGCTAATATCGTTTTTCGCCGTTTTCGCTTATTTCAAATCCGAAACACTTTCCGACAATCATTCCAACACCCAAAACACATCCAAGACGTTCATAAGACATATTTTTATCACCAAAATATAAGATATTCCAGATCTAATCTGGATGTAAAACCAGTCCATTTAATATGCTTTAATCTAATTTTTAGCAAGATTAATCTAATTAATCCAACACCCATTCAAAGCCACCACACATGAAGAACTCTAGAACAATTCTAGGCATAATAAGAGTGGTTATCACACTCTAGAATGACAACAAGTTTGTCCAACAACAAATTGAACTCAAATTACTTTAATCTAGTTCAATATTCATTTACACATGCTAAACACTTCCAATTCATCCACCAAAACCAAAAACCCCAATTTTAAGAAATAAAGAAACCCTAGAACCATTCTAACAATTCACGAAAACAAGAAACAAATTTCCAAGCTCAAGAAGATTTATGATTACCTTTAATCTCCAATTTCTTAATCATTTTTCTTGAATTTTCCTTCATTTCTTCATGATTTGTTCAAACCAAATACTAGGGTTATTTCTTTAGAAACTTTCGGCCATGGTGGTCGAAGTGAAGAAGAAAACAAAATTTTATATTTTTAAAATGGTGTGACCGACTTTGGAGGGCTTTTTGGTCAATTTGTCAATTTAATCCAATTAAATAAAAGTAAAACTTATGTTAGCAAATCAAATTCACACACATTAATCTTAATAAAATCATGCCATGCGTACCAATAATAATTAAACATATTTCATAACATTTATGAAATATGGATATTATTTAACTATTTAAATATTTAACAATTAAATATCTAAATAATTAATTAATATAAATATTATTATATATGTATTTCTATTTACTTTAAATAATAAATACATATATTAATGGCATGTGTCAAAATCTCATTTGACAAATAATTAATGTGTATCTAATCAAATTATGTATCAAATACAAATACACAATAATTATGATCAACCAAAATCCCTTAAAGCATGTGTTATCGTTTAACCGATTAAACGATTCGAATTAACTCATTTAATCCGATGACGTATTATGAATAATCTGTATTATTCATAATGCGTTTCCAAGTGCTCAACGAGCACACTTCATATTGTGAGACTCTCTAAGTTTAGGTTTATCCGTCGCGAAATCCAATTTCGTGTCCATAATTCACCCACTAATGAATTATGACGACCGCAGATAATCTCGCTAAACTATGCAAGCCGAGGTCGTTACATACGTATAATCCCTCCGTCACAAGCATCCATATTATACCTGAGATATAGATAAGAACGTCAAATCCGTTCGGTATAATATAGTCGACTTTCAATGTACGATCTCTAAATAACCACTCGGAACTTATTTCCGAAGTTATACCTCGACCATGGATTTACTAGATCGTAAACACGTGTAGGATGCCAGGATGACTATGCCCTGTACACAGGACTGACGGATCCTCTCTTGATACGTACTGTATATCATGAGCATCAGTCCACACCTAACGAACAGGCGGAGGTCTGATCATGAATAGATCGGTGACGTGACTGTCATCAAAGTGTGGAGGATAACTCATATATCTCACTGTGGTATCTCAAGTCAAAGGACCACTATGCTTGCTCAACTCGAGAAGATTCCTATTAACGTTGGTGTACCATCTATTAGGAAATCTTCAGTGAGTCGTTCAGTGTTTATCAAATAAACACCTATATGTCTATACGAGTCTCCGAGACTCATGGTTCATTGGGATAAACCATCGGACCAAGTCACGATATACGATATGTACTGGTCTCAGCGGATTTTACTAACTGACCCGTGTTAATAAATCTTGACCAGGAACTTATTTAAGGATATACATCTTATAATGCGCTTCCTAATGTCAGTCACAAACTACGTTATAACTGCGCAGTACATTGTAAATCCTAGGGTCTTTGTCTAATAAACACGTATCACTAAACCAGATTCAGTTTCGATCTAGTCGTAATTGAATATCCAATCGTAATTAGATCGAATATGTGTATAAAACACAAGAGTGCTACCATTAAATAAGTAATATTATGGAAAATGGAATTACTCATATTCATGAATCGGACATAAATACGATCCGGATTGACACTCCGAGCACCAACCCTAACAGCATCGGCATAAGATAGAGAATTGGGTCTGCTCGAATTTTTCACTATAAATTGAGACCCTATTTTATTTTTGCATGGTTCTTATAGTTTTTAATATTTTCTTGAAAATAAGAACATTGAGAAAAATAAATCTTCTTGATCATTTCACTATCATAATTTCATAAGCTTATTTCATACATCTTCTTATCATTTTGGAGCGCTTTGTTATATTTGGGTAAACACACTCAGTTTTTGTAATCTTTAGTGAGTTCCCAAATAATATTGTAAACGTATTTTCTTCATTCAAATATTTTTTTGAAATTCCTTGTGTGAGTGGTGTATATTCTCAAGGGTGGATTTGTGTAAAGGTTAGAAATGAGCCTTTGATCAAAGACCTATCGTTTGTAAAAGTTATTGAACTTAATGTCACCTTCAAGCGCGCTTGAAGAGAGTGGACATAGGCAAATGATTGGGCCGAACCACTACAAAATCGATGTCCTATCTCTCTTTCCCTAATCTTATTTACTTTGCATTTAGTGTAGCGATAAAATTATTAAATCTTGATATTTGGTAAAATTATGCGATTATTATTTTAAAATTACAAAGATTTAATTTTTCCGTAATTATTTTCATAGTACCTAATTCACCCCCTTTTGGGTATAGTTGCTATTATTTTAGTACTTGGAGGTAATTTCAATTAGTGACAGATATTGGACTTCTCGCAAAAGATTTGACCATCCGAGAAAACATCATATGTCGTCTACAAGCAACATTTCAATGAACCTTGCCAAGGGAGCTTCGACAACTAGACCACTGCTCTACAACGAAACCGACTACAACTATTGGAAGATGAGGATGTTAAATTATCTTCTTACTGTTGATGTGCAATTATACAAAGTGGTCATCAAAGGTCCAAAAATACCAATGAAAAAAGATAGAGGCATTGTGGAATTTCCAAAACTGTAATTCGAATGGATCGATGATGACTACATGGAAGCCTCTAACAATGATAATGCTCTCAATCGCTTATTTTATGTAATTGATCGGAGCCAAATCAACAACATTATGGAATCTAGCAATGCTTATGAATTATGGAAGTCTTTGGAGATTGTAAATGAGGACACTAACCAAGTTAAAGAATCCAAGATCAATTAGTTTATGTGCGAGTTGGATAGCTTTCAAATGGAAGCCAGTGAAGATGTTGAGAAGATGATTTCAAGGTTCACTATGATTGTGAATCAACTAAGTGCTTTAGGAAAAAAATATTAGTACCAGTGATCAAGTCAAGAATTTCCTTAGGTCTCTTCCTAATGAGTATAGGATTTTCACCTCCACTATCAAAGAATAATAATATCAACACCTTGAAATTGGATTACTTAATGGGAAAACTATTGGAGTATGAGATGAAGATCAAGATGGATTTAAGGGAAGAAGATGAGAGTAGAGGAAGAACGAATCTTGCCCTTAAATCAAGTGTAAGAAAAGAAGATAGTGAAAGCTCTAGTGATAATGAAGATAGTGATGAGAATGTGGCACTCTTAACAAGAAATTTCAAGAAGTTCCTCAAAAATAAAAAGTTCAACAAAGAGAAATTTAGAAAAGAATGGAGGAAGGAAGATGAAAGACCATGAAAGCATACAAAGGAACAAATCAATTACTTTGAGTGCAAGAAGTCGGGTCACAAATTTGTCGAGTGCCCAATGAAGAGATCTAAGAGAAAGTTAAAAAAGAAGACAAAAAAGGCCACTTTGAGCAATAATGATTCATGCTCATTAGAGGAAGAGGATGAAAAGGAAACAAACAACTCTGCAATTATAGCTATTGATGATGATGATGATCACTTGGATGAAAGTGATGAAGAAAATATACATGACTCTTCAGAATATGATGAATTGTTTGATATATTTAATGAATTGCATAAATTATATGGTTCATTAATAAAGAAGCATAAAATACTCAAAAATAAACATTCATCATTATTACATGATCATGCATCAATTGTAGAGAAAAATGAAATATATGAAAAAGGAATTAATATGCTTAAAAGGTGAAAATATAAAACTTGGAAAAAGCTTATCAAGCATGGCATCTAGTTCTACTACATGTGATTGTAAATCTATGAAAGAAGAAAATGATGTTTTGAAAAAGAAAGTTGTAGATTTGCATAACATTGTAACAAAATTTACTTTGGGTGAGAAGAATTTTAAAATATTACTTAGTTCCCAAAGGTGTGAATTTGATAAAAGAGGATTGGGATACAAACCTTACATGAAACAAAAATTCTTGATAATTTGTAAGGGCATCCACCTCATCTTATACACATGCTACTAGTGATGCAAATGTCATATCTCATGTTTGCAATAGGAAATGACATCAGATATATGATTGCATGTATAAGAAGGGAAATGTGAATGTTGTATGGGTTCTAAAATGAACCAAGACTAACCCTCAAGGATCTAAGAAATATTGGGTACCTAAAAGTATGTGATTTTCCTTGAAATCAGTGAAGAAAAATAAGATAAAAGGAAAATGGTTCCTCGATAGTGGGTACTCAAGGCACATGATAGGGGACTACACAAAACTTTCTTCATTTAGTTGCATCAATGATGGTGGATCTGTCACATTTGGTGACAACGATAAAGGTAAAATCGAGTACTTCTTGGATAATACTTTATTTTGGAAAGCACTTACTTGAACCAGGGTCAACCCATTCATATTGGGAAGGATCAAACTTCGGAAGATTGGAAACATTAATTCCGTTTTCACCACATTGATTGAGAATGTTTTATTAGTTGATGGTCTTAAGCGTAATTTTCTAAGTATTAATCAATTATATGATAAAGACAATATGGTTGAATTTGATGCATCTATATATAAGATTGTAGAAAATAAATCACATGATATATTATTTATTGGTCATATAACTTAAAATGTTTATTTGATTGATATTTAACATGACATGCATCATGAAAAATATTTGAGTGCATTAGAGGATAACACTTGGCTCTGGCATTGAAAATTAAGTCATGCACACATGAAATTGATTTCCAAAATTTCCAAGAAGGATTTAGTAAAAGGACTTTCAAAGTTAAAATTTATAAAAGATCAAGTTTATGAGCATTGTTAACTTGGAAAACAAACCAAAAGTTCTATTAAATCTAAAAATGATTTTTCATCATTAAAACCCCTAAAACTATTACATATGCACTTATTTGAACCATATAGAATTAGAAGTTTTGGTGGTAAAAACTATGCATTTGTGATAGTTGATGATTACTCAATATTTACATAGGTTTTTTTTTAACTCATGAAAACGACACTTTCTAATCATTTATAACATTTTGCAAACAAGTTCAAAAAGAAAAAGATTCTAACATTGTTTGCATAAGAAGTGATCATGAGGAGAATTTGAAAATCAACTTTTTGAATCTTTGCATTGAGTATGGCATAAAACATCAATTTTATTGTACTAGAGTACCTTAACAAAATAGGTTGTTGAACGCAAAAATATATCCTTGCAAGAAATTGCTAGGAAAATTCTCAATAAACATCACTTACAAAAGTACTTTTGAGACTAAGTGGTTAATACTGTATGTTTCGTGGCCAATAGAGTGGTAGTGATAAAAAGACTTTGACAAAACTCCCTATGAGTTATGGAAAGGTAGAAGACCAAACATTGTATTTTTTAAAGTGTTTGGTTGCAAATGGTTTATTTTGAACACAATGGATAACTTTTGAAAGTTTGATTCCAAATACGACATTGGAATTTTTCTAGGAAAATCTTCATCTAGAAAAACATATAGATTGTATAATAAAAGAACTATGATGCTTGAAGAGTCTATGCATGTGAATTTTGATGTATCTAACAACTCTTCATCTAGTAAGAAAGTTCTTGATAAGAGAGATGATGATGATGATGATGAGGATCTTATGGGAAAGCAAATGAATTATCTACAATTAGATAATCCTAAAGACCACTTGCAAGTTCAGAACCATGCATAACTTAAAGGTAATGAAGAAACTCCTCAAAAAAATCAAGGTGATAACTCTCCATCTCTTCATAAAGAAATAAAATTAAATATAGGTCATGAGGTCTCATCCTAGGGAATTGATTATAGAAGGTCCATTCGAGAAAATTATCACTAGACACACACTTATAAATTTTTTCAATGACATGGCATTCATATCTCAAATTAAGCCTAAAAGTTTCCTTGAAGATTAAAAGATGATCATTGGATTATAGCCATGCAAGAGGAAGTAAATCAATTTGAGAGAAATAAAGTGTGGCATCTAGTTCCTAGACCTACTCATCAAAGTGTTATTGGAACATAATGGGTTTTTAGAAACAAAGTTAATGAGTCGGGCTTGGTTGTGAGAAATAAAGCTAGACTAGTGGCTCAAGGCTACAACCAAGAATAAGGAATATATTATGATGAAACCTTTGCTCCCGTAGCTAGACATGAAGCCATACGTATCCTTTTGGTTTTTGATTGTCATAAAAATTTTACACTTTATCAAATGGATGTGAAAAATGCTTTTCTTAATGGGTACTTTATGAAGGAATTTTATGTTGAATAACCTCATGCTTTGAAAATATTGATTTACCCAATCTTGTGTACAAATTAACCAAAGTACTTTATGGACTCAAGTAAGCTCATAAAGCATGATATGATAGGCTTAGCTCTTTTATTTTAGAAAATGGCTTTGTCATTGGTAAAGTTGATACCACACTATTCATAAAGCATAAGCATGATGGCATGTTAGTAGTTCAAATTGATATTGATGATATTATTTTCAGTGCTACTAACCTCTCATGTGTGATGGTTCGAGATGAGCAAGATGGGAGAACTCAAGTTCTTCCTAGGACTATAAATTGATCAAAGAAAAGATGGAGTACTCATCAATCAAGCAAATATGTCAAGGAGCTACTAAAGAAATTTGGGATGGAATCAAGCAAACATCATTTCGACACCCATAAGTATTACCTTAAAACTTGATCAAAATGAGGAAGGTAAACCTATAGACACTAAGTGGTATCGAGGTATGATAAGATCACTACTCTACTTAACCGCTAGTAGACCCGATATCATGTTTAGTGTTTGCATGTATGCTAGATTTCAATCTAACCCTCGTAAAACTCGTCTTTGTGTTGTAAAATGAATTTTTAGATATCTCTCAAGAACTATTAATTTGGGACTTTGGTATCCAAAAGCTATGGATTTCGACTTGGTTAGCTATATCGATGCCGAATTTGGCTGTTGTAAATTGGATTGAAAGAATACAATTGGTAATTTTCATATTTTAGGTAACTGCCTAGTCTCATGGTTTAGCCAGAAATAAAATAGTGTTGCCCTTTCCACTATCGAAGCCGAATACATTACGGCGGGTAATTGTTGCGCTCAAATGCTTTGGATGCAACATACATTTAGAGACTATGAGATTATTCTTGAGAAATGTCTCATTGTATGTGACAGCACAAGTGCCATCAACTTGTCCAAGAACTTTATTTTACACTCTAGGACCAAGCATATTGATATAAGACATTACCTCCTTAGTGATCATGTTAGTAGAGGGGATGTTAATCTTGAATTTGTCCCAACCAATCACCACTTGGTGGATATTTTTACTAAATCCCTTCTCAAAAAGAGTTTCACAAAAATTAGAAGGGAATTAGGCATTATTGCATTGAATGGATGAAATATGTTTTTGATTGCCTATCTATTTGTGTTGAATAATCTTATTCATGATTTGCTTCATTTGATCTTAGTTGTATGAATTGAGTGTTAATTGATCTCTTCCAGTTAATTGATAACTTGTTTGAATTATTAAAAATGCTCAAAAATTAAGTTTGAGGCCAAAATCGTCAAAATCAGCTCAAATTTCCGGTCTCTAAGACTGGTCCACCTATTTGTAAACCGGTCTCACTGGTTTTAAAAATCAGAATGTCACATGCGCGTATTTTTCCTCCAAATCTCTCGAAACTTTTTCATTTCGTCTCAACTTAAGCTCTAATCATCTCCTAAGGTAACTTCGTCACTTATTTTTACTCATTAATCATATTTGTTTCTCTTAGAAGCATGTTATCTTGGGTTTTTCCTCTTTAGAAACCCAAGGTTTTAAATCTCTTAGATTCTGTTTTATTCAGTGTTTCTCGTTAAAATTTCTTGTTTAAAATCACTATATGGCATGTTTAGAAGCTCTTATGTTCATCATTTTGCATTGTTTTCATTGATTTTGAAAAACCCTAATTTTTAAGCCAAAAGACCAATTTCGGTTTTTCTCCTTTTTAACATGAAGCTTGAATTTAATCATCTTCACTATTTTGAAAACTCATATCAAGTTGATAGATATGATCGTTTTATCAAATATAAGGTTCTGTCAGACTGTTTTTATTATAAATTATCCAAGTTGGAGGAATTTCCCTGCATTAATATTTTAAAACGGTTTCAACTAGAATGTTGATTTCAAATTGATGAATTTTTCTATTCAAACCTAGTATGTGTTTTCTATTCTAATATGAAGTATCATCCGAATACTCCAGGAGCCTTAGGACTTAGGTTAATGGAAAATCTTTCTTTGTGTTTCTCTCTTCTATAAACCGCTTGCTTAATACTACTCTATCACATTCTGTTTGTGCCGCAGCTCACAGTCAATTTCGTCTGCTTGAGGGTCTTTCTGAGACTCAAGTTATGGACTTTTCCAAAGAGATGCTCGTATTCTTCATTCCTTTCCTGGCATTCATGTCCTAAAGAAAGTTGGACTAGGATATGGTATGCAAGTCTTTGCTGAACTTATTCAGTGCATTCTTTTATCTTGCAAGGGGCACATAGATGGGTTGGGCTACTATCATTTCACTCCAATCTTCTTTATCTCCTTTTAATTGAGATTTAACCAAGATAAATCTAATGGCCATTATCTTGACAACACATTAATGAATTTGATGAGTGACTTTTGTGTTGTCAAGATAATGACCATTGGATTTATTTTAGCTAAATCTTAACCCTTAAAATGAGATAAAGGAGATAGAGTGAAAGGATGGTAGCCATTCCCCACATAGATGCCATTAATCTTTTCGATATTTGGGTCATGAGAGCTATGGGTCTTCATATTCCAATAGACATAAGGTACATCATTGCCCGCTATATGCACATCGACCGTACCCGTACTCATCCCCAACAAAGCCTTTCATATGGTTCGCTCATCACTCTTATTCTCCAGAAGCACCATGTTCTAATTGATGATGACAAACCCTCATTCTAAATTACACCCAGATAACATATCACTCTAGCCACTTTTTGAGCTAAACAATAGGGGAAGGTCGATGGAGCTTAGCGCATAAGAACCAAGAACAAAGCAATAGAAGCATCCAGCTCAAAGAGGCCAAGGTTAGAAGAAGATGTCGATGATAATGAAGAGGAAGATGCAGAAGCAGCAGCTACAGACACTTCTTCCAGTTTTAGGCCATCACCTGACGAGCGACACAATATCATCATGGCTTGATTCGAATCCTTGGAAGATAGTATTGGTACTCTCACCACCAATATCACCAACCTCTCTAACTCTTTTACCACATTCAGCACATTTGCGGAGCAATGCCTCAATGATCAGTAGCAGCGCTTAGAGTAGTTCGAGAAGAAGGTCAATGATTTTATAGGAGATTTGTAGCTTGACATTATTGGTCCGTATGTTTTTATTATTTTGGGATGATTATGTAGTTTTTGGATATTTTTTACATTTATGACTTCTTTTTTTTCATTTTAGATATTTGGGACATCTATGTATTAATCCATTTTTGGTTAGTAATGAAATGCATGAATGTTATTACATTTTAGATGATTTTGATGCCTATTTATGCATGATTATGGACTATCTTGTGAATGTTATTTGCAAATGTTGGATATTTTTGCTTCTCCACTCTTTTTGCTAATGGCAAATGAGGAGAAAATGAATATGAGTTAAAACTTGTGTGACCTCAATCCTCGTGTTTATGGGGAGTAAATTTATGCTAATATGTTTATATAAGTGTTCATAGAGCAGTCACATATTGAGGAGGAACAATTCCACAAGTTCGACAATAAATTTGGGAATCTCAAAGCTAACATGTTTTAAGGTTATCATCATAAAAAATGAGGAGACTGTAAGTGACATTGTGCTTAATGGAAGATTTTGATAATGCAACAATACTCGATTTCGACACACATTCTCAATGCAATATAAAAAGCTTCGGAGCAAAACAGATGTGAAGAAATCGCATTGCGAAGTTTTATAGCTTATGGCTCTCAATGTAAGTGAGTTGATATTCAAGTATTTATAAGCTCAAAGGACTAATGCATGATCATTTAGAGCATTAAGATCAAGTACATATTGTATTGAAGAGAGTGGACGTAGGCAAGTGATTGGGCTGAAGCACTATAAAATCAGTGTCGTATCTCTATTTCCCTAATCTTATTTACTTTGTATTTAATGTAGCAATAAAATTATTAATCTTGATATTTGGTAAAATTATGCTATTATTATTTTAAAATTGTAAAGATTTATTTTTTATTCTATTATTTTTATAGTACCCCATTCACCACATTCTTGGGTATAGCTGCTATTGTTTTAGTGCTTGTAAGTAATTTCGAATTGCTTCGAGACCTTTAAGACTCATTACAACTCAAATAAACTTGATTTATTAGGGAATTTGCCAACACAGACCCAACACAGAGACTTTTCGCTTGTGGGGCTGAGGTTGAGTGGGAGGGTCCTTGGCCTTGCGAGCAGCTCTCTTCGCCAAATGTGTGGACCAAGTAGTTTCCCTCATTATTGTGAATTGTCAAACACAACTTACACTCGTAACTACTTTTTACAATATATCATTCTTAATCACTTCATATTCCAATTCAATTAAGATTGAAGATTATTATTCAACCATATCTTAAATTAACCCTGCCTAGGTGATTCCGCATGAAATAAATTCAATCAAGATTGAAGATTATGTATTTTATGACCGTTTTTATAAGGAACTATCATCCAAATGACAACAAAATTGTTGTAATGAAAGGATTAAAAAATCGTCATTTTTTTATAATTGATAAAGGTAATGTTTCTTAGGAACCGTTATCTTTAATATTACGTGACTTTTGATTACAGTTGTTTAAAAAAACTGTAATCTTTTTATAATATATTTTATGACCGTTCTGATAAAGAACCGTCATTAAAATGAAGATCAAATTTTAGTAATGAAAAGATGACGGTTCTTTTAAATAACGACCATTGTAGGTTTTAGTATTGATAATCATTATTGAAATAGAGTCACTAAATAATTTTAATGATCATTGTTAAAAAGAACCATCATCTTCCAAGTTCATTGTTTTTTTTTTTTTTTAGTGATCGCTACAAACCATTTGATTAAATTGTGACGAGGAACTCACTTGGATGATTAGGTCAAGCAAACCCCACGCAACGGATAGAACCCAAGGAACCGCGAAGTTGATTTTGTAGGAACAAAATCTTTCCAATGACACAAAAAATACCCACAAAGAACTTGTCTTTGAGAACTCTTAAGATGATGTCTTGTTGTGTTCTGCTAGCACGGAGACGCTGTTGGACAATTATGACCCATCGCATCACTATTTGTAAAAGACATGGTGTTTTTTATACAAATTAACTATGTGACAAAAGAAATTGCTATTTTATCATTTTGTAATTGGATTACTTGGATATATATAAATGATAAAAGTCCATATGATTAGTTCCAGATTAATAAGATATGAGACAATATTAATCCACGAACGGTTTAATCATTAAACATCCCTAGTCGTAGTATTATCGAGACTGGACATCGATAATGCGGAATAGACTAGTATTACACTTGTGCGCGTTGTGGAAGTTTAACGGCATAGTTCTCATATATTTAAGTATTGGATACTTATACAAGTGTGATATGAGGTTCTGTTAGCTGTTGGACCGGGAACAGCTTCGCTCTGGATAGACCACTCGGAATCCCATTAGTAGTATGACTATGTGTCTATGGGAATCCGAATCAGGGTAGGTGTATGTGGTCTTAACCTAAGACTTGCATCGCTAATACTTGCGACAATCAGTACGCTTTGGTTTTGGTCATCTGGAGCTTTAACAGGTTCTGTGTACACCTCTTCTGGGTTTACTGAGAAACATAGTGTATTGGGTGTGATGTCAAGATGAAAGTATCACTTCAGTCATATGGAGATGATGATCACGCTGGATACAGAACTAGTACTCTTAAATGCTGCAGCTATTGGGATAATATGACTAGGTCATGATTATTCGATTACAGAGACTAGTTTCTAGTGATCCGATATATGCTTCGTACGGGGCAGACACAATTCCAGCCCTAGACCTAGCATGTGACATCCGATATTGGATCGTATTACACAATACAATGTATAATACGCCTAATACAGATTATATATTTTTCGTTGAATATTTCTGGAGAATTGGGTAGGCACGGTTAGGGGTGAGCAAAACCGGTTCGGTTCCGGTTCCGCATGGAACCGGAACCTACCCGGAAAAATTCGGTTCCATACTAAGTGGAACCAGAACCTACCCAATTAAACAGGGTACCCTATTATTCAGTTCCAATCTGGTTCCGATCCGATTCCGGTCCGATTCTAAATTATCCTATTTTAAAATATTTTAATGAAAACTACATTCCAATACGAGTTCGTAGGAAAAAACGGGGACCAAATCGGAGTGCGGAAGCTCAAAAATGATCAAAATGGATCAAATGGATGTTATATTACAAAAAAAAAATTGTGCCGCTAACCTTCAAATTCATTTCTAAGTTATGCATTTTGAGATTTTTGCAAAGCAAGTTTCAATGACAATTGATGCGTCTGCAGACCAACATTCAGAAACAGCAGTAAAAGAAACAGCAGCTATATTTTCCTCCAGTTCCTTCACTTTTTTGTCCTTCTCCTAAACCAAATTCTAGTATTGTGGAATCAAAGAAATCATTAACATGATGAGCAAATGCCAAATAGCAGACAAAAGCAAGCACACGAAGGTTCAAATTTTTTGAATGCAGCTACCACTCAAATAGTAGTTGACCGGCGTAAACACAAACGTATAACGCAAGCATACGTATCGTTCAAGTAGTATAAAAAGTATCGATCCCACGAGGACTTAATACCTAAGTTATTAAGTTTATGAGGTCAAATTATTACTAGTATCTAACATGTTGTTTAATTGATTTGAAATGGCGACGATTCTAAATTTAAAGACAAGTAAAAAAAATTGTTCGAAAGTAGATTTTAAGAAAATTAAATATTAAAAACTATCTAGGGTTGTGATTTCTTTTAATATCATTTTAAAGATGAAGTGGTAATCTTATAGTTGGGTAAAATATTGATTTATTAACCTGGAACACTAAATTATGTAAAAGCCTCTTCCGATGGTCAATTACAAATACCTAGTATAATCCAATTGAACCATATGTCTATGTCAACCAAATTACCTAGATTCATTAAGATTAAGTCCCAATTATAGCTAACCCCGCCCGACAGGTATATTCCTATCCTGTAAGGAAATCTATTAAATGGTTATCTATCATTAAGGAAGATCGTGGGCTATTGAGTGTGAGGTTTTAAACTTAAAATCCCTATGTCTAGTTCATTTTAAGTTTACCTAGTCAATTTAATTAATGGCCAGTTAATTAAAAAGTATTAAGATTAAGACTCAATAAATAAATCTTTATACTACCCAAACTATAATCTAACCCCTTATAAACCGGTGATATTGAAATTCATCACAACCCCAGATACTAATTTAGTTACGACACATAGCTAGGGCTGGTAAAATAAAAGACATAAAATACTGAAAAGTAATTGCGGTAAAGTAAATAATGAAAGGTAAATTACAATAAAATAAATGCTAAGGTAAAAAGAATTACTTTTACTACTACCAATTTAGATATCTCCCATAAAATAATATATAAACTTGTGATATTATTACCAACCGACCAATCTGGCGGTATCCTGATTAAGTCAAATTAAGTCCAACCAGCCATTAAGGCGGTAATATTTGTCCATAACCAGCCATAAAAGGCGGAACCAAAATAAACCAGCCATAAAGGCGGAACCAAAATAAAATTACCAACCGATCAATCTGGCGGTATCCTTGATTAGTCAGGTTTAAACCAGATTAAAATTAAATTACTAACCGACCAATATAGCGGTATCCTTTTAAGTCAAATTTTAAATAGTGAATATATTATTTTTAAGGGAGATTAATCTAATAGCAATAGTAAAAGAATTACCTTTCACCATAGCTGGGAAAGTTACCTCCTCATGATGAATAGTAAAAACTATAAAAAGTAAGAAAATAAATTACTATTATTACAAAACGTAATTAAAATTATTACAAAACTAAAAAATAAAAATTAAAACGAAACTTAGAGAGAGAAGAACTCCATATTTACATCAAAGAAATGGGAGAGAATGGTACAACAAATTCTGAAATCTCGAGCTCAATTTATAGGCGCGGGTAAGCTTCCAGAGTCGCGACGCCAAGGGCTTTGGCGTCGCTACGCCAGAAGAGTGATGCGTGGCACGCTGACGGCTTGACACGTTGCGAGGTGGCTAAGAAGATAAGGCGACACGTGGCGAGGCGGCTAAGAGCTCAATTATTATGCTGACGTGGCGCTGACGTGGCAAGGCGGCTGAGATCAATTGTCGGCACTGTAGGATTGCGACACTTGTCACTCTGTGATTGGCTGATGCTGACGTGGCATGTTGACTCGGTTGACCATCTGATGTGGACGATGACGTGGCACGACGCGTGGCATAGTTGACTCGTTGACCGATGACGTGGCGATGACATGGATGACACGTGGCACACGTGGCAATTGTGAGTGTCGGCACCGTAGGATGATGACACGTGGCACGGCGCACGTTAGCAGCTCGGCTGTGATGGTGACACGTGGCACGGCGCATTTTAGCAAAGTCAAACTTCTCAAATTCTGATCCGTTGACCCGGCGCACGTTAGCAGACTCCGGTGCAAGTTAGACGTCGCGACGCTAAAGGCTTGGGCGTCGCGACGCGGGAAATGACCAAAATGCCCTTTTTTGCCAATCTTCACAGTTTTGCTCCAAATTACCTCCAGAATGTCCTGAAACTTTATTTATCTACAAAATAACACAAAACACATCAAAATATTCACAAGACTCAAGAAACTATACAAAATATTAGGATAAATGAGTGGGAAATAGTGATATAAATACCACTCATCACACCCCCAAACCTAACATTTTGCTAGTCCTCGAGCAAAACATAGAAAAAATAACATGAAAAAAATTAACTAAGCCACTTTCGTAGGGATCACGGTTGCATTTAGCGTATGCAACAAGCCTTTAAACCCCTAGGTGTCCTTAGTGGACGAGCTGTAGTCTCGTGAGGGTTTACAGCAATGATACCCACAAACATTTTACAAAAGTAAAAAGTTAGTTAAAACTAATGCACACAAAAGCAAAAAGACAAGCGAAAAGAGAATAAAGAAGTTAGTAACAAATCAGGTGAAACTTCTACTCCAAGTTACTAGTTGTTTTGTTTCATTCTAAATTACCAAATAAGTAAATTCTCCGATTATATTTACCATTCTTCATAAACACAGCCAACATAATATTAAACAACTCATTTTTGCCCACAGCAGTCATAAGTGCAGTTGATAAGAGAGTAATATTTTTGTCCTAAAGTTTTATCAGATTTCACACCTTTTTATAGCAATGGAATAATTTTTCTATTTTTTCTGATTTTTTTTCTTTGATTTTTTTCTCTATTTTTTATTTATATACAATACCCTCCATCTATGTAGCGAGTGTTGGGTCGGTGGCTCCCAAACCAGTTGGTTTTAGGGCACCAGGTGTTAAGACAACCCTACGGACTTAATTACCCAGACTTCAGATATATATTTTTGCAGCATCTTTGATCCATGTAACGAGCTTTGGGCCAGTGACTCCCAAACCAGTTGGTTTTAGGGCACTAGGTTTTAAAACACCCTTACAGACTTAATAACTCGGATCTCGGACGTTTTTTTTTTTTTTTTTAACTCCATCACTTTTTAAGATGCTTCCTCCAATTAAACTATAGCACTGAATATTACAAACTTTTCAATTTTAGCTCATGCCCGTATGTTACTATGCATATTGATGATACTTGCCAACTGAGCATAAGAAGACCATTTTAGTCAGTATTATGGAGAATTTACAAATTAAATAATTTAAAATGAAATAAACAAAAATTAACTTGTTCCAAAATAGGTTTGAGATACGTCTCAGGAGTAGAAATTCCTTACTCGGCTATCTCTTACCAATTTCACCTTTTTAGTCAAAACAAAAATACAAAAAAACACAAAATATTTTTGTAATTTTTGAAATTTTTGAAATTTTTTTGTATTTTTCGAAAAATTTTGAACTAAAAAATAAAACAACACACAAACTAAAAACAAGGTACTAATCAACTAATTCCCTCCCCCAAACCTAAGTGAGACATTGTCCCCAATGTCTTAAACAGTAGAAGAAGAGTTTAGAAAATAATACCTGGTTAGCTGAAAATCTACAGGAAATTAAAGGTTAAGATCCAGATTAATTCGACGCCTCTTACCACGATCGTCCTCGGACCAATTTATCTTTGAAATGATAGGGTCAACTTTTGGTTCATAGGCTATAAGTTGGTCAATTAGATCTGGAGCAGTTCTGGCAGCAAATAAGAGTTCTTTTAAAGGTTTTGATATGAACCCATTTCTCCGAGCATCATCAAGAAACACACAAAGAAAATCATAAAATCCATCAACGTTGTACAGCCCAATTGGTTTCTGGTGTATATTCAGGTTCGCCCAAGATAACACAATAAAAATTTCCTCCAATGTACCCAAGCCACATGGCAAAGCAATAAAAGCATCAGCACGGTTAATCATTTCCACTAGTCGTTCAGACATACCTGGTACGATCAGTTCCTCTCCGTTTGATGGTTCAATAAGATTTGCCTCTGCCAAGGGTTTTGGGATGATTCCCAAAACGTGACTGCCTCTTTCCTGTGTGGCCTTTGAAACAATCCCCATTAGTCCAAGATTACCTCCGCCATATATTAAGTGCATATTCCTTGCAGCTAAGACTCGACCCAATTCCTGTGCTACTTCTATGTATTGTGGTTTAGTACCAACAGTGCTACCGCAAAATACACAAATGTTTTCAACTCGTCTTCTTGAAGTGGCTTCCATTTTTTTACTCTGGATGTCTTCAAAAGTGCAATGATGAGTTGAATTTATAATACCTGAAAAAGGGTGAGTAAAAATAGCACAAGTATCTTCCAGAGGACAATTAGTAGCGAAATAATATCATGATAGTCAAAAAGGTCTGGATCCTGTCGGAGAAAATAAAAGAAAACAACAAAACAAATTATAATTATTAAGAAAAGACAAAGAGATATAATATGTACAAGATTTTACAGCTTGATTAACGTCTATGCGTCAGGGACAAGCTTCCCATCCAATTTTCTTATAAATTGGCAAACAGGGTCTTTTTGAGTCAGATTCCCGAGACTTAACAGTTGTCTATCTTTTTGAAATTGTGTATGTAATTTGCGAATGGCTATATGAACATATCCACTGGGATGCGTCTCAAGAGTCGAAGATATATCATCTAAAGACTCCTTACTCAAGCCATCCCTAATGAATTTAATTTTGTCTTCACGATTATCAGATACCATTCCTAAAGAACGACAACGAGTATTGCAATTCCATCGTGCACATTTGTAACAAACATCCATTTGCTTAGCTCTACGTTTCTTTGCATAGGTGCTTCTTCCACAACCAGGCAGATGTGAAATAAAAGAATCAGAAGACTCACCTGCCAATCAGACTCGTGCTTCAATTACCCAACGAATATCATTAGGAACACCATGGATTGTTAGTAACCTCATCCGTTCCAAGCGAGTTTTGTATACTTTTATCAGAGATTTTTGAGGGAGAGAAGGAAATTGCTTGTGAAGATTTGCGAGAGCTTCTTCCATCTTGAAATGTCTTAATCTGTAAAAAATAAACACAAAAAATTAAATCACTCCAAATCACAATATATACAAAAATTGCATGGGTTGCCTCCCTGCGAGCGCTAAGTTTAAAGTCGTCAGCTAGACGTGACTTCTTGAACGTTAGGCTGGATCTGAAAGTGTGACACTTTCTTTTTGTCGCTCAAATGATTCTCCCCAGTAGTGTTTGACACGCTGACACGCTGACTGTTAACCTTGAATGTGTTGTTGGTATTGGGATCCAGTAACTCAACAGCTCCATATGGTAAAACCTGAGTGATCACAAATGGACCTGACCACCTAGATTTCAACTTTCCAGGGAAAAGTTTCAATCTCGAATTGTACAATAACACCTGCTGCCTTGGTTCCAACTGTCTGTGCACTATTTTTCGGTCATGCCATTTTTTGGTCTTTTCCTTGTACAATTTGGCATTCTCATAAGCCTGTAGACGAAACTCTTCCAATTCGTTGAGTTGGTGCAGTCTTTTCTCTCCTGCAGCTTGTGAATCTAAATTCAACTTCTTCAGTGCCCAGTACGCCTTGTGCTCAAGCTCAACTGGTAGATGGCACGCTTTCCCAAACACTTATTGATATGGGGACATACCAATGGGTGTCTTGTAAGCTGTCCGGTAGGCCCATAATGCATCATCTAGTTTTGTTGACCAGTTCCTCCTTGTTGATCCAACAGTCCTTTCTAGGATTCTCTTGATCTCCCTGTTTGAAACCTCAACCTGTCCATTTGACTATGGATGGTAAGCAGTGGCAACTTTGTGAGATACTCCGTATTTGGATAGGAGTGCATCGAAGTATTTGTTGCAGAAATGAGAGCCACCATCACTGATAATTGCCCGATGTGTTCCAAACCGAGTGAAAATGTTCTTTTTTTAGGAATTTGATCACCACTTTTGAATCATTAGATGGCAATGCAATTGCTTCGACCCATTTGGAGACGTAGACTACAGCAACCAGGATGTACAGGTTTCCAAATGATGGAACAAAGGGTCCCATGAAATCAATACCCCATACATCGAATATCTCCACTTCTAGAATGTTTTGCAACGGTCCTTCGTTTCTCCTGGAAATATTTCCCATTCTCTGGCACCTGTCACATTGAAAAGCAAAAAGATAAGCATCTTTAAAAAGAGTGGGCCAGAACAAACCTGATTGTAGGACTTTGGCTGCAGTTTTGTTTCCGCTGAAGTGTCCGCCATATGGTGATGAATGACAGTGTTGCAAAACACTGTTGATTTCCTCATGTGGAACACATCGTCTCAGTAGTTGATCAGTACACCGTTTGAACAGGTACGGTTCATCCCAGACATAGTGTTTGACTTCTTTGAAGAACTTCTTCCGTTGCTGAGTTGTCCATTCCAACGGCCATTTTCCTGTCACAATGTAATTGACATAGTCAGCATACCAAGGGACTTTTTGTTGTTTCATGGCAAAAAGCTGTTCATCTGGAAAAGTTTCTTTGATTGACAATTCTTTGCCAGATGTTTCTCCATTCTCGAGCCTCGATAGATGATCTGCCACCTGATTCTCTGTCCCTTTCCTGTCTCGAATCTCTACGTTGAATTCTTGCAAAAGAAGTATCCAACGAATCAATCTGGGTTTGGCATCTTTCTTTGTGATCAGATATTTGATTGCTGAATGATCTGTGTAGACCACCACTTTGGGACCTAGCAGATAGGAACGAAATTTGTCAAAAGCGTACACAACTGCGAGCAACTCCTTTTCGGTGGTTGTGTAGTTGAGTTGAGCTTCATTCAAAGTTCTGCTGGAGTAGTAAATTGTGTGGAAAATCTTTGCTTTGCGTTGTCCCAAAACTGCACCTACAGCAAAATCACTAGCATCACACATTACCTCAAATGGAAGGGTCCAGTCTGGTGCTACTATGATGGGAGCAGAGACCAACTTCTGTTTTAAGATTTCAAAGGCTTCCTGGCATTCTTTGGTGAAGTGGAAAGACACATCCTTCTCCAGAAGATTGCATAGAGGTTTAGCAATCTTGGAAAAGTCTTTGATAAATCTCCTGTAAAAACCTGCATGTCCAAGAAAACTTCGAATACCTTTAACTGATGTTGGTGGAGGTAGTTTTTCAATTGTCTCTATCTTAGCTTTGTCTACCTCTATCCCTTTTTGTGAGATCTGGTGTCCAAGAACAATGCCTTCTTGCACCATAAAGTGGCATTTCTCCCAGTTGAGTACCAAGTTTGTATCTTCGCACCTTTGTAACACCTGTTCCAAATTTTGCAAACAATGGTCAAAAGAATCTCCAAATACAGAAAAGTCATCCATGAATACCTCCATACTCTGCTCTAGCATGTCTGAGAAAATGGCCATCATGCAACGCTGAAATGTGGCAGGGGCACTACATAATCCAAATGGCATCCTGCGGAAAGCAAAAGTACCATAAGGACAAGTAAAAGTAGTTTTCTCCTGGTCTTCTGGTGCGATGGCAATCTGATTGTACCCTGAATATCCGTCCAGAAAGCAATAGAACTCATGTCCTGCCAGTCTGTCTAACATCTGGTCAATAAATGGTAATGGAAAATGGTCATTCCTCGTGGCTTTGTTCAGTTTTCGGTAATCCATGCATACTCTACATCCAGTAACTATTCTTGTTGGGATTAGCTCATTTTTTTCATTGGTGACCACAGTAATTCCTCCTTTCTTTGGCACACACTGCATAGGATGTTGGTAATCTAATAACCATGTCCCAAGATCAAAAACCAAGCAAGATATATATATGAATGAACTAAAAGGAAGTAATGGCGGAAACAATACTCACAAAAGCCAAATGTGGATGCAATGGATGAAGCAAAAATGCTCCTATGTGCAGTGAAGATTTCGGCCAAGCAGTAAGAGAAGCTCCAAGCTTTAGTTGATCCTTCCAAGCTCTAAGATGAGTTTCCCATAACACCTTGTATGATCCCTTGATGGTGCTAGCCAAAGATGTGTTCTTTATGTTCCAAACAAACACAAATTCTTCAAGCTTTTGCAACAAAAACCTGAAAATGGAGAGCCAAGAAACTGTCACAGTTTCGGTAATGAGAGAGGAGAGGAGGATATGATTTTTTTGTCTCAAAAATCAATTTATATTTATGTTATAATTATATTAAATAATAATATAAATATAACACAAACCATGCAAGCACTTAGAGTGTCTAACACTCAATTTCCATGCATTATCTTTGAGTGCTTTGTACACTATCTTCATGCATTGCATCTTGATTAAAAAATACAAATAATGACAAGTGTCATGTGGGCCCCACACGTTTCCAAATGAAAGTGGGCCCACTTGCACTCACGCGTTCGGGTTCGATATTTCCGAAATATCGAGCTTACGTCGCGACGTTAATTAAATCGAATTTAAAAAAATAATTGCGCCTACCGAATTATTATTTACGTCGCTAACGAATTAATTCTAAATTAATTCATTTGCCCGAATTAAAATCTAATTTCAATTTCGCGTCGAAATCGAATTCCGTTTATTATATCGAATATAATAATTTTACGATTAATTCTAAATTAATCGTTCTCTCTCTATATACAGTACTTTATCCAAGATAAAGTCTCTCCGTAATTAATCCAAGATTAATCGAGTTTGAATCATACGTCATCGGTGAATCTTCGGGAAGCGACCCAAGAGACCTCTAGATATGTTGGCAGTAAATCCGGTTGTCGAACTATCCGAACACGTACGTACCAAGTACTACGTTTTTACCGATTTACAAGACAAGGTTAGCTTCTAGCAAAACGCCATGCCTACCCAATTCTCTAGAAATATTCTTACTGAGAATATAGATCTATAACAGGCGTAGTATACCGTAGTATAGTGTATATCGAACCAGTATCGGATGATCACATGCTAGGGCTGGGGCTGGATAAGTGTCTGCCCCGTCCGAAACACATATCGGATGTCAAGCAACCAGTCTCTTTGAATCGGATAATCCTGACCTAGTCATATTATCCCGATGGTTGCAACCATTATAGAGTACTAGTTCTGAATCCCTCGCGATCATCATCTCCATATGTCTGAAGTGATACTTCCATCTTGACATCACATCCAATACACTACGATTCTCGATAAACCCAGAAGAGGTATACACAGAACTCGTTAAAGCCCTGGACCACCAAACCTAAATTTTACCGATTGTCGTAAGTACTAGCGATGCAAATCTCAGGTTAAGATCATATGCACCTACCCTGAAGCGGACTCCCATAGACACGCAGACATACTACCAATGGG
This sequence comes from Zanthoxylum bungeanum, assembly GCA_019454045.1. Classification (NCBI taxonomy): domain Eukaryota; kingdom Viridiplantae; phylum Streptophyta; class Magnoliopsida; order Sapindales; family Rutaceae; genus Zanthoxylum; species Zanthoxylum bungeanum. Next base: position 195,381 of record SKCR01026568.1, read on the forward strand.
ATTCCGCGGGGTCTATCCAGAGCGAAGCTGTTTTTCCGTACCATCGGTAAAACACAACCTCCTACCGCACTTGCATAAGTATCCTATACTTAAATATATGAGAACTATGCCGTTGTGCCCTCACAACATGCACGAGTGCAGTACTAGTCTATTCCGCATTATCGATGTCCAGTCTCGATAATACTACGACTAGGGATATTTAATGATTAAACCTTTATGGATTGATACTGTCTCATATCATCTCAATCCGGAACTAATCATAGGGACTTTTACCATTTATATTTCTAAGTAAATAAATTACAAAACGGTAAAAGGCAATTTCATTACTACATAGTTAATTTTGTACAATAACACAATATCATTTACAAAATAGTGACGCTATGGGACATTACTGTCTAACAATCTCCCACTTGGCCTATAGCCAGTCACTCAAGCATCTAATACCTGAACTATGTACATGTCGCTCAAACTTTTCCCGAGGAATAGCCTTCGTCAGCGGATCTGCAATATTATCCTCTGATGCGATCTTCTCGATCTTCACATCGCCACGATGTATGATCTCTCGAATCAGATGGAATCGTCGAAGAACATGTTTGGATCGTTGATGAGACCTTGGTTCCTTAGCCTGTGCTATAGCCCCGCTATTGTCACAATACAATGGAACGGGCTCAGCTGCTAACGGAACTACTCCTAATCCAATTAGGAATTTACGGATCCAAACTGCCTCTTTTGCTGCTTCAGCTGCTGCAATGTACTCCGCTTCAGTTGTTGAATCGGCAACAGTATCTTGCTTGGAAGATTTCCAGCTCACTGCTCCGTTATTCAAGCAAAATATGTACCCGGTTTGCGACTTAAAGTCGTCTCTGTCGGTTTGGAAACTTGCATCAGTATACCCAGATACCTCAAGTTCTCCATCTCCATAGATTAAGAAAACATCCTTAGTTCTTTTAAGATACCTAAGGATATTCTTAACCGCCATCCAGTGATCCTGTCCTGGATCGGCCTGATATCGACTGCACATGCTCAAAGCATAGGACACATCAGGTCGTGTACATATCATGGCATACATGATCGATCCGACTGCCGAGGCGAACGGAGTCCGACTCATGTTGTCTCTCTCATCTTGTGTTTTAGGACACATGTCCCTAGATAGAAAGACGCCATGTGATGTTGGCAACAGTCCCTTCTTGGACTGATCCATGTTGAATCTCTTCAACACTTTATCAATATATGTACTCTGGGAGAGTCCAAGTAGCTTTCTAGATCTATCCCGGTAGATCTTTATTCCTAGAATAAAAGCTGCTTCTCCCAGATCTTTCATGGAGAATTTCAATGAAAGCCAAGCTTTCACCGACGTTAACATGGGAATGTCATTGCCTATTAGCAATACATCGTCGACATAAAGGACAATAAAAGTCAGTGCACTCCCACTAACCTTCTTATACACACAAGGATCATCTACGTTTTGAATGAAATCATATTCTTTTATGACCTCATCAAAACGTTGGTTCCATGACCTCGATGCTTGCTTCAGTCCATAAATGGACCGATTTAACTTACAAACCTTGTTTGCAAGTCTTGGTGCGATAAAACCGTCAGGTTGTTGCATATAAACATCCTCCAACAGGTTTCCGTTAAGGAAAGCGGTTTTAACGTCCATCTGCCATATTTCGTAATCGTAATATGCAGCTATCGCAAGCATTATCCGAATGGATTTAATCATGGCAACGGGTGAGAAAGTTTCGTCATAATCAACTCCAAGTTGTTGACGATACCCCTTCGCTACAAGCCTAGCTTTGTACGTTTGAACGTTGCCATCCATGTCTGTCTTCTTCTTGAAGACCCATTTGCATCCAATAGGCTTTACGCCTTCTGGTGCATCAACCAGTGTCCAAACTTGGTTGGTATACATGGAATCCATTTCGGCTTTCATGGCTTCTTGCCATAAAGTGGATTCGATACCCCGTATCGCTTCCTCGTACGTAGCCGGTTCAGTATCCTCAATAAGATTAATATCTACATGAGGTGAGATCAGGAATCCATACCTCTCAGGTATTACCCTGACTCTCTCCGACCTACGTAGCCCTTGTGTAATTGAAGATTGTGGTTCAGTCTCATCCTGGATGGACTGTTCGTGTTCCGTTCTAGATTCAATGCCAGGAACAGTATCACTACGACTTTCATCGAGTTCTACTTTCCTCCCACTAACCACTGCATTTAGGAATTCCTTCTCAAGGAAAACCGCATGTAGAGCAACAAATACTTTGTTCTCTTTTGGGTTATAGAAGTAATATCCTTTGGTTTCCTTAGGATATCCAACAAATAGGCATTTATCTGATTTGGGTTCAAGTTTGGTACCTTCCAAACGTTTGACGTATGCCCAGCAACCCCAAATCTTCAGGAATGAGAAACCTGGTTTCTTTCCTGTCCATATCTCATACGGAGTCTGTTCAACAGACTTTGACGGAACCCTATTCAAAATAAGAATTGCACTTTCTAATGCATGTCCCCAGAAGGATATAGGTAGCTCAGTGCGACTCATCATCGACCTTACCATGTCAAGCAAGGTACGGTTTCTCCGTTCAGACACACCATTTAATTGTGGTGTTCCAGGAGGAGTCCATTGTGAAAGAATACCATATTCTTTCAAGTAATCTTGAAACTCATTACTTAAGTATTCGCCACCACGGTCCGACCGTAATGTTTTAATACTCTTGCCTGTTTGTTTTTCAACTTCGTGTCGAAACTCTTTGAATTTCTCAAAAGTTTCCGACTTGTGCATCATTAGATACACATAACCATAACGTGATGCATCATCCGTAAAGGTTACGAAGTATCGATATCCACCTCTAGCCTGGCTAGACATGGGCCCACAAACGTCACTATGAACGAGGGCTAACAGTTCAGTGGCGCGTTCACCTTTACCACTAAAAGGTGATTTAGGCATTTTGCCTAACAAACAAGATTCGCAGACGTCATATGAATTTGGATCAAATCCGTCCAAGTACCCACTCTTCGAAAGTGTGGATATGCGAGTCTTGTTGATGTGTCCCAGACGACAATGCCACAAATAAGTTTCTTCTTTGGATTACTCATTTTGAGCCTTTTGTTTGTTATTTTACATTTTGGAGATTCATTTATATTCAAAATATAAAGACCATTATTTGCATCAGCACTGCAAATTTCTGCATCATTCATATATAAATAACACCTGGTGTTTTTAAATACAAAAGTGTACCCTGTTTGGGTTAACAAAGATACAGAAATATTCCTAGTTAAACTAGGAACAAAATAACAGTCATTTAGTTTAAGTACATGCCCCGAGGGCAGTTCCAAAACAAAAGTGCCTACGGCCAAAACAGCAACAGAAGTTCCATTTCCAACACGTAGATCAACCTCCCCCGAAGCCAGTCTCCTGCTATCATGCAGATCCTGCACATCAGTACAAATATGAGAACCACAGCCAGAATCAAAAATCCAATTTTTATTAAGACTTGAAGTAGTCATATTTATCTCAATAACAAACATACCTGAGGCCGGTGCCTTGCCCGCCTGTATGTCCTCCTTATGTCCCTTGTTCATGCGGCAGTCACGCTTCCAGTGACCTCTTTTGCCGCATTTCAGGCAAACATCTTGAGACTTGTCCCTTGGCTTCCCAGAAGCCTTTGTTGACTTGGCCTTGCCTTTGTTCTTATGCTTCTTCTTCTTAACCCCCCAGTTGCCTTGAGCCCAGCTTTCGGCGTTTGAGATGTTGTTGCAAAGTGCGCCTCGCGCTTGTTGCCTTTCAGAAGTTCTTTCTCTGACTCCTTGAGAATTGACAACAACTCTCCAAGAGTGTCATCCGAATTCATCAGTTTGTAGTTGATGACAATCTGTTTCCAAGTATCGGGTAGTGACTGTAGAAGTACATCTATAGCCAGCTCAGACTCCAAGACTATACCCATACAAGTACCCAGTTCATCAATATCTGCTATCATTTGAGTCCCATGGACCTCAACAGAACTACCATCAGTCATACGGGTGCGAAAGATCCTCTTCACCAACTCGTACCTCGCCATCCGCTTATTAGTGCGGTGAAGATCTTGCAATCTTGCCATCATATTATAAGGATCCAAGTCCCTATTTTGGCGACGAAAGTGTTGAGTCATTGAAGCAAGCATAATCGACTGACTGAGCTGTGTCACAATCATCACTGTGAGTTTTCCATAACTCCAGCTCAAGTGGCTCAGTGGGCTTAGGCCCGAGAGGTCTCTGAATAGTATACAGTATCCTCTCCGCCCCAAGGACTATCCTTAGGTTCATTTCCCAATCAGCAAAGTTTATCCCTTTAAAGACATTGTCTCCCATGATAATGTCACGGACATTTACCTTGCTAGCCATCTTAACTACGATAGTCCAACTATCTAGTTAACGAAAAAATGGGTACAGTCAAACTGTTACAAGAAAAATAACATTTTTATTAGTCCAACTAATGTTAAAAATTGACGAAATAAATTTTTGTAAGCGCGTAAAGCTAAGTATCTGAATGAAATTGCAAACTCAATACTAGCCTCCCACTATTTTCTACAAGTCTCTAACCCTCTGTTGAGTACTCGGGAAATCCAATTTCCTAGTGGGCTAGGATCCCGTTAAATAACACACAACCTTGACTTTGGCCAACAAGTTGTATGATATTTAACTAGGTAGATCTCGAAGATCAATTGGATCCCATCCAATTCCTAGATCCGGTAGGTGGACATCCAAGTCCGAAACATATATATCTAATACATACGTCAATGTATCCAATACATTTTCCTAACCATTTCCTCTGAATCAACTAAGCCTTGGCTTTGGCACAACAAACCTAATGATTCCAGTTAAGCGGGACCCATTGACAAGGAAAGTTTCGTAATCAATGTCGATGGACAAGAAGTGATCTTGACTTTGGCCAACAAATCACAACTTGGACAGGACACCGATGTGTAACAAAACTCTCATGATTCAAACACACATCCTCAATTGACAAAGGTCTTGACTTTGGCCAACAAACCAATGCCAATTTTGGATCTTGAGAAAGAATCATTCAACGGAAGGAAAATCGCTTAATATTGTTTGAGGGATTTTTCGCGTAATTGGCAACCAATTAATTTATCTTTGTTAGGTCTCATCATCATACACCCTTAAGCATGCTTCTAAAACATCATAAAGTGCATAAAGTAAAGTAATAGTGATATACGGATGGATATATAAACAACTTGTTCCTAGAACAAATCACTCCCTTTCCTCTCCCCGCTAGCACTATTCTACTTCTACCCAATTACATAATACAATAAGAGAAACCTCATTTACATTGAGGGGAATTAGGTGAGAAGAGAATACAAAGAGATAAAGAGATAAGGCTGGACACGCAGGTCCAATTTATAAATTCCAAATTTACAATAATTTCTAAAATTACCCTTCCCTTCTAATATCCATCCGATATGCACTATTCATACAACACATCCACATTCATTCATTCATTCAAGGCATGTTATACAACCAATCAATCCAATTAATTAGTCTTTAATTAGGTGACAATACAATGTCAAACAATTGTTTGCATTTGCGCGAGTCCAACTCGTTTTGAGAATAAATACATATTGTATGAATTCACGAATTATATCGAACTACTCGTTAAATCCAATTTAAGTCGTATTCAATACTAATCCTTTTATTTAATTCTAAATTAAATATATACACTTTTATTGTGCTTTTATACTTAGATTCCAAATCTAGTTCTATTGGGTCTCAAAGCCCAACTAACATCTAATGTCCGTTTAATTAAAGTCCGATGGGCTTTCTATTGATTTCATTAGGCTTGGGCCTTGGTCAATGTGGGTCAAACCCAATTTCCAAGCCCAATAAGGAATCACCCTCATTTGCCATAAAACCAATATCAAGCCCATAAGGCCCAATTAAACATAAAAGCCCATTTATTACATTTGGACTTAAATGGTGTGATTTAGGCCCATTTTGGATCCAATCCAAATGGTCCAAATCTACTTGGCCCAACCAAGCCCATTTATGACCAAATATAATAGTTTTAGGCCCAATTCCAATTTAAGCCCAATTAACTAAATTTTAAAATTCCAAATTTTACAACTTAATTAATTAAAGTGTATTTCATGATTAATCCTTTAAATCAATATTTCCAAAATATCAAATTAATCTATTAATCATATTTTTATCTTAAATACATGTCCAACATTATTTAATCAAAAAATCAAGTCCCTAATATGTCATCAAGCATTCGGCCAAGGTGAACAATATGGTTCCGATTTCGTTTTCAATCCAATCAAGTCACAAATGATCATCTCCATATTATTTCAAGTCATCCAATGTCTTAAAATTAAAAAATCATCAGTCCTCATGCTTGCATGTATTCGGCCAAGCCACTTTGGGGTTGGAAAAATTAATCCAATTTATTTTCCATGAAATTGATGATGTATAACCATTTTAACATACATCTAAGCATATTAACCAAGCAAACTCATCAAATCATGCTTCAAACAATTTTCCCCAAATAACATCCTAATATATTTGCATGCATTTTAGGCTCAATGATACCATTGTTGGAAATCTAATAACCATGTCCCAAGATCAAAAACAAGCAAGATATATATAAGAATGAACTAATTGAAGTAATGGCGGAAACAATACTCACAAAAGCCAAATGTGGATGCAATGGATGAAGCAAAAATGCTCCTTTGTGCAGTGAAGATTCGGCCAAGCAGTGAAAGAGAAGCTCCAAGCTTTAGTTGATCCTTCCAAGCTCTAAGATGAGTTTCCCATAACACCTTGTATGATCCCTTGATGGTGCTAGCCAAAGATGTGTTCTTTATGTTCCAAACAACACAAATTCTTCAGCTTTTGCAACAAAAACCTGAAAATGGAGAGCCAAGAAACTGTCACAGTTTCGGTAATGAGAGAGAGAGGAGGATATGATTTTTTTGTCTCAAAAATCAATTTATATTTATGTTATAATTATATTAAATAATATATATAAAATAACAAAACCATGCAAGCACTTAGAGTGTCTAACACTCAATTTCCATGCATTATCTTTGAGTGCTTTGTACACTATCTTCATGCATTGCATCTTGATTAAAAAATACAAATAATGACAAGTGTCATGTGGGCCCCACACGTTTCCAAATGAAAGTGGGCCACTTGCACTCACGCGTTCGGGTTCGATATTTCCGAAATATCGAGCTTACGTCGCGACGTTAATTAAATCGAATTTAAATAAATAATTGCGCCTAGCGAATTTATTATTTACGTCGCTAACGAATTAATTCTAAATTAATTCGTTTGCCCGAATTAAAATCTAATTTCAATTTCGCGTCGAAATCGAATTCCGTTTATTATATCGAATATAATAATTTTACGATTAATTCTAAATTAATCGTTCTCTCTCTATATACAGTACTTTATCCAAGATAAAGTCTCTCCGTAATTAATCCAAGATTAATCGAGTTTGAATCATACGTCATCGGTGAATCTTCGGAAGCGACCCAAGAGACCTCTAGATATGTTGGCAGTAAATCCGGTTGTCGAACTATCCGAACACGTACGTACCAGTACTACGTTTTTACCGATTTACAAGACAAGGTTAGCTTCTAGCAAAACGCCATGCCTACCCAATTCTCTAGAAATATTCTTACTGGAATATTAGATCTATAACAGGCGTAGTATACCGTAGTATAGTGTATATCGAACCAGTATCGGATGATCACATGCTAGGGCTGGGGCTGGATAAGTGTCTGCCCCGTCCGAAACACATATCGGATGTCAAGCAACCAGTCTCTTTGAATCGGATAATCCTGACCTAGTCATATTATCCCGATGGTTGCAACCATTATAGAGTACTAGTTCTGAATCCCTCGCGATCATCATCTCCATATGTCTGAAGTGATACTTCCATCTTGACATCACATCCAATACACTACGATTCTCGATAAACCAGAAGAGGTATACACAGAACTCGTTAAAGCCCTGGACCACCAAACCTAAATTTTACCGATTGTCGTAAGTACTAGCGATGCAAATCTCAGGTTAAGATCATATGCACCTACCCTGAAGCGGACTCCCATAGACACGCAGACATACTACCAATGGGATTCCGCGGGGTCTATCCAGAGCGAAGCTGTTTTTCCGTACCATCGGTAAAACACAACCTCCTACCGCACTTGCATAAGTATCCTATACTTAAATATATGAGAACTATGCCGTTGTGCCCTCACAACATGCACGAGTGCAGTACTAGTCTATTCCGCATTATCGATGTCCAGTCTCGATAATACTACGACTAGGGATATTTAATGATTAAACCTTTATGGATTGATACTGTCTCATATCTCTCAATCCGGAACTAATCATAGGGACTTTTACCATTTATATTTCTAAGTAAATAAATTACAAAACGGTAAAAGGCAATTTCATTACTACATAGTTAATTTTGTACAATAATACAATATCATTTACAAAATAGTGACGCTATGGGACATTACTGTCTAACACATAACATGGACTCACCCCACTGCTGTCTGAGATGGGGTAAATGATGCCATCATCTAACCATTTGATGATTTCTTTCTTCACGACTTCCTTCATGATTGGATTGAGTCTTCGTTGATGGTCCACTGTGGTTTTGTACCATTATTCATCAGATTTTGTGCATGCAAAATGATGGACTAATGCCTCGAATGTCTGCTATAGTCCAGCCAATGGCTTCTTGTGCTCTCGTAACACTCTCAACACTTTTCTTCCTGCTCCAATGTTAGTGAAGAAGAAATAATAACAGGTAATTCAGAAGAGTTTCCAAGAAATGCATACCTAAGATGGCTCAGAAGTAACTTCATCTCTCCAACTGTGGTGGTTCTCAATCGAAGGCTTGATTCGATCTTTCTTTGGTAGTTCCAAACTTTCAACTGGTGGTGTTACTTTGAATCGGAATGGTTTGTCAATGTAGTTATCATTCCAGGATTTCAACATCTAGCTCACTGTCAGTCATGTTGGTGATGCAAGCTTCCAAGTGTATCTGTGGGATTTGGCTCAGTATTTTGAACGATACTTTCAACAACATCAACTACTGAAGCATTCTTCTTCCTTTTCATCACTCGGGAATTTCATGGCTTTGAAAACATTAAAGGTCACTTCTTGGTCCTGTACTTCATGGTCAGTTCTCCTTTTTGCACATCATCACAGTTTTACCTGTAGCCAAGAAAGGTCTCCCAAGAATGATAGATATTTCTTTGTCTTCTTCCATGTCAAGGATGATGAAATCTGCTGGGAGAATTAATTTGTCTACTTTTACCAACACATCTTCAATAACACCTCTTGAAATGCAAGTGTTCGGTTATCAAGTTGCAATGAAAACTGAGGTAGGCATTGCTTCTCCAATCTGCAGTTTCCTGTAAATAAAAAAGACATGAAGTTAACACTAGCACCTAAATCACATAAAGCCTTACCGATATAATGTTCTCCAATGGTGCATGGAACTGTGAAACTGCCAGGATCTTTCAACTTTGGGGGAAGTTTCCTCTGAAAATGGCGCTTCATTCTTTCGTTAATGCTACTGTTTCGTAGTCTCCCAATCTTCATTTTCGTGAAAGAATATCTTTCATGAATTTGACATAACTGGGCATTTCTTCCAAGGCTTCTGCAAATGGATGTTGATGTGCACGCTTTTTGAAAACCTCCAGGAATCGAGCAAACTGCTTGTCCAGTTTATTTTTCTGAAGACGCTGAGGAAAGGTGGAGGTGGAATGATTCTTTTTGGTTTTTTTCCTTTGCTTCTTTTTCTCCATCTGTTGTTCAGCTTCTTTTGGAACTTCTTCTTGGGACATCTTGATTCCAATATCTTTGTTGATTTCAGTACCGCTTTTCAAAGTAATGGCTTGACATTGCTCCTTCCCTCGGTTCCTTGGATTGGTTTCTGTGTTGCTGGGAAGATTTCCTGGTGGTCTGTAACTCTGAGCATTGGCCAGTTGTCCGATTTGATTCTCCAGTGCTTTGATGGAAGCTGATTGGCTCTGAAAGATAGCATCGTACTTTTTTAGTGAGCCAGCACTTCTGCTAATCCTGGTTCATTTGCCTGCTCCGGGCCTTTGTTCTGTTGCTGGAATCCAGGTGGTGGATAGTTCTGCTGTTGGCTTGAATTGTTGCTCCATGAAAAATTAGGATGATTCTCCACCCTGGGTTGTAGGTGTTGGAATATGGATTGTTCCCATGTCTGTTGAAATTATTGACAAAATTCACCATTTCTTCAAGTTGGTTTGATTCTGGTGCTCCTCCATATGGTGAACTTGTGGATCCAGTGGTAAGAGTTTCCATGAATTTGCATATCTGATCTAGCTTGGTGTTGACTGCTGTAATAGCTCCACTTTCATAAATTCCTGCAATTCTTTGGATCATGCTCCTTTCAGTTGGCCACAATGAATTGTTGTTGGCATTTCTTCTTCGATTAGTTCCCAGGCTTGATCTTCTCCTTTTGCCATTAAAGCTCCTTCAGCAACAGCATCTATTGTGGTTCTCATTATTCCAGAAAGTCCATTATAGAATGTTTGGACTTGAAGCCATTTTGGAATCTCATGGTGTGGACATTTCCGGAGTAAATCTTTGTACCTTTCCCAAGCTTCGTAGAGAGTTTCTGAGTCTTGTTGCACAAGGATGTGATGTCATTCCTCAGCTTTCCGGTTCTGGCTGGTGGAAAGTATTTTACAAGAAATTTGGTGGCTAAAGTGTTCCATGTTGTGATAGAACCTGCTGGTAGTGAATGTAGCCAGCTTTAGCTCTGTCCTCAAGGAATGGAAAACACGCAGTCTCATTGCTTCTTTAGCTTTTCGGTTGTAATTGAAAGTGCCGCAACTTCTTCCAGGAAGTTGCTGATGTGGGCATTAGGATCTTCAGTTGCATTCCCCCCAAACTGAACTGACTGCTGAATCATTTGAATGCATGTTTTGATGTCTCCTGCATTTGCTGGTAAGGGAGGAAGTACAATACAAGAATGAGTCTGTCAATCACCGGAATGGTTCTGTCTCGAATGGGAATTGGTGGTGCAACCTCCAAAGGTTCAGGTTCCATGTTGACTAAATCTTCTTCTTGGCCTTCTCGTCTTTCCATTCTCAACTGTCTGATGGTTCTTTCAATTTCTGGGTCAAGCGGTCGAAGTTCAAAGCTTCTGGTTCGTCTCATGAAGTTTCTGGATGACCTGAAACACAATTAAAAAACGAAAACAATAAGTAAAAAGAAAATTAGACACAAGTAACGGTATCTAACCCCTAAACTAATAATAAAAGAGATAAATAAGTCCCCGGCAACGGCGCCAAAAACTTGACCGGCGTAAACACACACGTATAGCGCAAGCGTACGTATCGTTCAAGTAGTATAAAAAGTATCGATCCCACGAGGACTTAATACCTAAGTTATTAATTTATGAGGTCAAATTATTACTAGTATCTAACAGGTTGTTTAATTGATTTGAAATGGCGACGATTCTAAATTTAAAGACAAGTAAAAAAAATTGTTCGAAAGTAGATTTTAAGAAAATTACATATTAAAAACTATCTAGGGTTGTGATTTCTTTTAATATCATTTTAAAGATGAAGTGGTAATCTTATAGTTGGGTAAATATTGATTTATTAACCTGGAACACTAAATTATGTAAAAGCCTCTTCCGATGGTCAATTACAAATACCAGTAGTATAATCCAATTGAACCATATGTCTATGTCAACCAAATTACCTAGATTCATTAAGATTAAGTTCCAATTATAGCTACCCCCGCCCGACAGGTATATTCCTATCCTGTAAGGAAATCTATTAAAGGGTTATCTATCCTTAAGGAAGATCGTGGGCTATTGAGTCTGAGGTTTTAAAACTTAAAATCCCTATGTCTAGTTCATTTTAAGTTTACCTAGTCAATTTAATTAATGGCCAGTTAATTAAAAAGTATTAAAATTAAGACTCAATAAATAAATCTTTATACTACCCAAACTATAATCTAACCCCTTATAAACCGGTGATATTGAAATTCATCACAACCCCAGATACTAATTTAGTTACGACACATAGCTCGGGCTGGTAAAAAAAAGACATAAACTACTGAAAAGTAATTGCGGTTAAGTAAATAATAAAGGTAAATTACAATAATTAAATGATAAGGTAAAAGGAATTACTTTTACTACTACCATTTAGATATCTCCCATAAAATAATATATAAACTTGTGATATTATTACTAACCGACCAATCTGGCGGTATCCTGATTAAGTCAAATTAAGTCCAACCAGCCATTAAGGCGGTAAATTTGTCCATAACCAGCCATAAAGGCGGAACCAAAATAAACCAGCCATAAAGGTGGAACCAAAATAAAATTACCAACCGACCAATCTGGCGGTATCCTTGATTAGTCAGGTTTAAAAACCGATTAAAATTAAATTACTAACCGACCAATATAGCGGTATCCTTTTTAAGTTCAAATTTTAAATAGTGAATTCTATTTTTTTAAGGGAGATTAATCTAAATAGCAATAGTAAAAGAATTACCTTTCACCCTAGCTGGGAAAGTTACCTCCTCATGATGAATAGTAAAAACTGTAAAAAGTAAGAAAGTAAATTACTATTATTACAAAACGTAATTAAAATTATTACAAAACTAAAAAATAAAAATTAAAACGAAACTTAGAGAGAGAAGAACTCCCTATTTACATCAAAGAAATGGGAGAGAATGGACAACAAATTCTGAAATCTCGAGCTCAATTTATAGGCACGGGTAAGCTTCCAGAGTCGCGACGCCAAGGGCTTTGGCGTCGCTACGCCAGAACAGTGATGCGTGGCACGCTGACGGCTTGACACGTTACGAGGCGGCTAAGAAGATAAGGCGACACGTGGCGAGGCGGCTAAGAGCTCAATTATTATGCTGACATGGCGATGACGTGGCAAGGCGGTTGAGATCAATTGTCGGCACCGTATGATTGCGACACGTGTCACGCTGTGATTGGCTGATTCTGACGTGGCATGTTGACTCGGTTGACCATCTGATGTGGACGATGACGTAGCACGACGCGTGGCATAGTTGACTCGTTGACCGATGACGTGGCGATGACATGGATGACACGTGGCACACGTGGCAATTGTGAGTGTCGGCACCGTAGGATGATGACATGTGGCACGTCGCATGTTAGCAACTCGGCTGTGATGGTGACACGTGGCACGGCGCATTTTAGCAAAGTCAAACTTCTCAAATTCTGATCCGTTGACCTGGTGCACGTTAGCAGACTCTGGTGCAAGTTAGACGTCGCGACGCTAAAGGCTTGGGCGTCGCGACGCGGGAAATGACCAAAATGCCCTTTTTTACCAATCTTCACAGTTTTGCTCCAAATCACCTCCAGAATGTCCTGAAACTTTATTTATCTACAAAATAACACAAAACACATCAAAATATTCACAAGACTCAAGAAACTATACAAAATATTAGGATAAATGAGTGGGAAATAGTGATATAAATACCACTCATCAATAGTGAAATCGGTTCTATATTCGATTCCAAAAACCAGTTCCTGTTGGACAATTATGACCCATAGTGTCACTATTTGTACAGATCACGGTGTTGTTGTACAAATTAACTATGTGACAAAGGAGATTGCTCTCTTATCATTTGTGATTAGATCACCAAGATGTATAAATGATAGGAGGTCCCTATGATTAGTTCCTGGATTGAGAATGATATGAGACAGTATCAGTCCATGAAGGATTAATCATTAAATATCCCTAGTCAGAGCATTGTCGAGATTGGACTTCGATAAATATGTAAAAGACTAGTATTACACTTGTGCGCGTTGTGAGGGCACAACGACATAGTTCTCATATATTTGGGTATAGGATACTCATGCAAGTGTAATAGGAGGTTTTGTTTTACCGATGGTACAGGAAACAGCTTCGCTCTAGATAGACCCCCTCGGAATTCCATAGTAGTATGACTATGTGTCTATGGAAGTCCGAAATCAGGGTAGGTGTATTTGGTCTTGACCTGAGACTTTCACCGCTAATACTTGCGATAATCAATATACTTTTGTTTTGGTCATCCAGGGCTTTAACCGGTTTCTGTGTACGCCTCTTCTGGGTATAACGAGAATCGTAGTGTGTTGGGTGTGATGTCAAGACGGAAGTATCACTCCAGTAATAGTGGAGATGATGGTCACGTAGGATACATGACTGGTTCTCTTAAATGCTGCAGCTATCGGGATATTATGACTAGGTCATGTATATCCGATTATAGAGACTAGTTACCAGACATCCGACATGTGCTTCGTACGGGGCAGACACAATTCCAGCCCCAGGCCTAGCACGTGATCATCCGATACTGGATCGACATACGCAATACTACGTATACTACACCTGATATAGATCCTTATATTCATGTAAGGATATGTCTGGAGAATTGGGTAGGCATGGCGCTTTGCTAGAAGCCAACCTTGTCTTGTAAATCGGTACAAACGTAGTACTAGGTACTTACGTGTTCAGATAGTCCGACGACAGAATTTACTGCCAACATATCCAGGGATCTCATGGGTCGCTTCCCGAAGATTCACCGATGACGTATGACTCACACTTTCATTAATCTGGGATTAATTAAATGAGAGAGAGAATTAATCTGGGATTAATTACGGAGATATTTTATCTGGGATAAAATATCATTTAAGGAGAGAAAAATTAATTTGGAATTAATCGATAATTAATATATTCGATATATTAAATGAAATTGGATTTCGACACGGAATTAAAATCGGATTTTAATTCTGGCGAACGAATTAATTTAGAATTAATTCGTTAGCGACTTGAATAGTAATTATGCTAGGAATGATTATTTAATTAAATTAGATTTAATTACATCGCAATGGAAAATTCGTTAATTTGGAATTAACGAACCCGAGCCCGGGATTATTTGCGAGCGCATTCGCATTTCGAATTGGAGTGCGGCACGCAAGTCAAATCAAGCATCAAATCGCTAGTCGCATCTAGCGTCACATCATTCGTCAATCAAGTGATAGATGTCTTTCACTTTGAGTGATTGACGCCAGTCACTATTCACTGATTGATGTGAAGTGATGTGTGTGGTTGGCAAGCATTTATGGCTTGAAATTTTGAAAGAGAAAATAAGTAAATTAATTTTGGAAATTAATTTAGTGTATTAGATACACTTTCTTCTCCAACCTAACTCTCTCTTCTCTCTTTCTCATCTCTCATTCACGCCCACTGTGGGCAGTTCTTCACTGGTTTACCGAGAGCCAATGGAGAAAAGGG
The DNA here is from genome assembly GCA_019454045.1 of Zanthoxylum bungeanum. NCBI lineage: Eukaryota > Viridiplantae > Streptophyta > Magnoliopsida > Sapindales > Rutaceae > Zanthoxylum > Zanthoxylum bungeanum. The sequence continues at coordinate 210,701 of SKCR01026568.1, forward strand.
AAGCAAAGTGTGGTGATTTTGTGGCAAAATCATCAAGAGCTAGCACTCCGAGAGACATGCGAAGGTGATAGGGAAGTTCACCCATGAGCTTGGAATCATTTGACGAAGCTTGGAGCTTGACGAAGATGATCCAAAATCGAAAATGGAGGACACCATTGCAGTGAACTGCCGTGACCATGACAGTGAGCAGAAAAGATTTTTGTTCGTTGCCGCGTCGCTCAACCGATCGATGTGAGTATTCCTCAACTCCGTGATGTATTTGCATGCTTATTTTCATTGCTTGAAATGATCTTGGGAAGCTTAGAGAATTCCAACAATGGTATCAGAGCGATTGAAAAGCATGAAATTTGATTAGGGCTTAAAATTTGGGTAAAATGAATTTGAGCATGATTTAATGAAATTGGATGAATTAGTATGCTTAAATGTGTTTTAATTGATGATTGATTGGATCAATTTGATGAAAAATTGTTTGGAACATTTTTCCCCAAATTCTTTGGCTTGGCCGAATTGGGCATGAACCCTAATTGTCTTGGATTTTGATTTTTTGATTCATTGGATGTGTTGGAAATCAATTGGGGATGATGATTTAATGTTGATTAAGATTCAATTGGATTAGATTTGCAATTGACATAAATTCCCCTTTGGCCGAGACTTAATAGGCATGAAATTGGGTTTGATTTTTTGATAAAATATGTTGGACATGTTTTGTTGTTGATGAGCATGATTAATTAGACAAATTTGTATTTTGGAAATATTGATTTGGGTAATTAACTGTGTAATGCACTTTGAGTAATTTAATTGAGAAATTGGAAATTTGGAATTAATTATTTGGGCCTATTTTGTGAAATTGGGCTTAAGTGTTGTAATTGGGCTTATTGGGCTTGGTTGTATTAAGTTAGGTTTAGGCTAAATTGGTTGGATCCAATTGGGCCATAACCACCTCCATAAAGCCCAAATGCGACTAATGGACCTTTAAAGTTTAATTGGGCCTAATGGGCCTAAATTGATTTCTTGGCTTATGGGGTAACTCCCGGATTGGACTTTGGTTATTGGGTTTGACCCGAGTTGACCAAAAGTCCACGCCTTAAAGAAATTAATTAAAAGCCCATTGGACTTTAATTAAATTAACGTTGGACGTTAATCGGGCTTTGAGACCCGTAACGATTAAATTTGGAATTTAATTCGTAAAAGGTTTATTAATAAAGTGTAATATTTAATTTGGAATTAAATAGCGAATTAGTATTAAATACAAATTGAATTGGATTAAATTTTGTAGTTTAATTTAATTCGAGAATTCGTACTTTGAGTACTTATTCGCAAAACGAGTTTGACTCGAGTAAAATCAAATCGTTGTTTGAACATTGGATGGTCACTAATTATCAGATTAATTAATTTGATTAGATTGATTGATAACATGCTTGTGTGAATACATGGTTGCGATGCATGAATAATGTATATCGAATGGATATTAGATGGTGGGGCAATTTTATAAATTATTGTAATAAATTTGGAATTATTAATTGGACCTGCGTGTCCAGCCTTATTACCTCCTTATTCTTTGTATTCTCTTCTCACATATTCCCCTCAATGTAATTGAGGTTTCTTTAGAAGTGTAGTGTAACGGGTAGAAGTACTACTTGTGCTAGCGGGAGAGAGAAATGGAGAGAATTGATCTAGGATCAATGTGTAAAGTATCCATCCGCATATCATTTTTTTTTATTTATACGCGCTTTATTATGTGTTTAGAATGCATGTTGAAGGGTGTATGATGATGAGACCTTAACAAAGATAATAAATTGGTTTCCAATTTGCACTCGAAAAACCCTCGCAAAATATTAAGCGTTTTTCCTTCCATTGAGTGATTCTTACTCAAGATCTAAGACGGCATTGGTTTGTTGGCCAAAGTCAAGGCCTTTTTCTGTCGAGGATGTGTTTAAATCACGAAGGCTTTGTTCCATATTGGTGTCTTGTCCAAGTTGTGGTTTGTTGGCCAAAGTCAAGACCATTCTTGTCCATCGACATTGATTACGAAGCTTTCCATGGTCAATGGGTCACGCTTAACTGGGATCACTAAGTTTGTTGTGCCAAAGCCAAGGCTTAGTTGATTCAGAGGAAAAATGTTAGGTAATATATTGGATATATTGGCATATATAAGATATATGTTTCGGACTTGGATGTCCCCCTACTGGATCTAGGAATTGGATTGGATCCAATTGATCTTAGAGATCTACCTAGTTAATTATCATACAATTTGTTGGCCAAAGTCAAGATTGTGTGATATTTAACGGAATCCTAGCCCGCTAGGAAACACGGTTTCCCGAGTACTCGACAGAGGGTTAGAGGCTCGCCGAAAAATAGTGGGAGGTAAGAATTGAATTTGCAATATTCGTTTAATTACTTGTCATACGCGTTCGAAAACAAATATCTTTCGTCATATAAATTAAATGTTAGTTGGACTAATATTTAAACGTTGTTTTAATTAACAGTTGGACTGTATTCAAACAAATTAAAAGTATAGTTGATTAATATAGTTGGACTATAATAATGATTATATTTAATAGTACCTAAATCGTTGATTAAATAGTTGGACTATTAAAATCAAGATAAAATTGAAAGATTGACATTTAAAACATAATCCTAGGGAGAATGTATTTAAATGGTTTAATTTTCAAATTGGGAATAATATTTCAGGATGGTCCTGGAAAATAATAAGTTACTTTATTTGATAAAATAACATATTATGCCTAAGCCCGGAGTTAAGCAAACAGTAGAGCATAATCTTTGGAAGATTAATGTAATGATAACTTTAGTGCTTAATCCATTAAGCTTGTCGCAGTAGACTCCTTAATTTCTTAGTCAGAACTAATGATTAGATCCTTAAAGTATGATAATGAAATTGAAGGATCTTCATAGATCTAATTTTAGTTATTAGAAGTACTAAATTGCAATAATAAACTCTTGGAGAGTTAATGACTATTCTCAAGGAGATAAAGTCAAAGTTTACAATAAGACAAGTAGCGCAAGGCGCACCTTACTTCGATATTCTAGAAACCCGAGGCTTGGCCAAAGGCTATTGGAATGTGAAAAGGGCAAAGGCAAAATCATTATAGTCTTCTGGGAAGATAAATGACATATCCCAAAATGTCTGCCTTAAATGTGGCAAACGGGATCGCGGAAGCGTGGCTGCCGTTTGGACAAAGCAGACATGAAGGAATTGAAGACGAGCAAGGCTCTGACTTCAAATATGTTTGTCAAAATTATGTTCACTACTAGTATTAAAATTGGATTTTAGATACTTAGTGTGATACATAAAAATATATACTGATGTTCAGAATCTGCTATGAGCAGGATACTGACTTCAGTTGAGATTAATCTGCGAATTGGAAACGGGATGAAAGTCGCTGTTTCAACCGTAGATACCTAATTTTAGGAACTACCCTTCGGGAGTGTACCTAAATTTGGAAACTGTTATAATGTAACTAGTTTGACTAGAAACATTATCTCTATATCAGTGTTTAACCCGCTGCGGGTGAACCTTTATATTCTAGAACACTAAAGTGTTTTATTTTATAAAGATGATATTGAGATAATCACATTAGATGTGAATAACAGCATTTATATTTTGAATATAAATAAATCTCAAATGTATTACATGACAAACAAATAGCTCAAACTGATTTGATCAGAAGAAACTAATTGTGGCATTGTTGTCTAGGACACAATCAAACAAGACTCGTATATCCACACTTTCGAAGAGTGGGTACTATGACTGATTTTATTCCATTAAAATAAAGTCTACGAATCTAGTTTATTGGGCAAAGTGCCTAAAACACCTTTACTTGGTAAAAGTGCAAATGCCACCAATCTGTTAGCCCTAGTTCATAGTGAAGCAAGTGGGCCCATGTCTAGCTAGGCTAGAGATGGATATGGATATTTCGTGACCTATATGGATGTGGCATCACGTTATGGTTATGTGTCTCTTTAGAAACACAAATCGGAAACTTTTAAAGTTTTCGACACGAAATAGACAAACAGATGGGCTAAAGTATTATGCCGTCACGGTGAGACCGTAATGGAAAATACTTCAGCAATAAGTTTCTCGTATACTTGAAAGAGTATAGTATTCTTTCAAAGAGGACTCCTCCCGTAATGGAGAACACGTCATCCTGACGGTGTGTCCGAACCAGAGTAACCGAATCTTGTTGGACATGATAAGGTTAATCATGAGTCGCTCTGAGCTACCATTTCCTTTAACGGATAAGCATTAACAGTGCAAAACTTATAATGAATAAGGTTCCATAAAGTCTGTTTGAAAAAATTCATATTAGATATGAACAGGAAAGAAACTGGGCTTTCTCATTCCTGAATATTTGGGTATGCTAGGCATATGTTTGGATGATACTAAGCTAAAACCCAAATCGGATTAGTGCCAATTGTAGGTTATCCTAGGGAAACCATAAGTATAGTACTTATACATCTCACAAGAGAAAAATTTAATTGTTGCTCGCCATGTGGTTTTCCTAAGAGGAATACCGATATGCAGTGGTAAGTGGGAGGATAGTAAGACTCGATGAAAATCGGAGTAATGCTATTCCAAGGCACCGAATCTTAATGGAACACAAATAGTTCATCAAGGATGAAAATATACTATTAATCTTTGAATACATAAGAACCGCGTAGATCAGAGAGAGTCAGAAAGCAACCTAGGTATGAGTTTCTGATCTCACCTCATAAAGATGTCAATCTTATTAAGGAATACCAACTGACTACGTATGAGGAAGTGATACAAGGTATCGACTCCCTATTATGGCAAAGTGTCATGACATCCGAAATGGATTCTATGTATATCAACTTAGTTTAGAACTAGTTGATGTACCGCAAGGCATTGTGCCTATTAGTACTTTATCAGACTTCGAGGAAGATATACATGGAAGGCAACATACCAACGTATAAAGCTAGGCTTTTAAATGGAAAGGTATCGTTATCAATATTGTGTTGATTACAACGAAATCTTTTACCTATTGCCATGGTAAATCCATTTGGATAATGCTTGCTAATGCTGCATGTTTCATTTATGAAATATGACAGCTGAACGGGAAGATCGTTTTCCTAAAAAGGAAACCTTTTAGAGGATGTTTACAACATCCTGACGGTTTTGTCGTATCAAAACTAGCAAACAAGGTTTGCAAGTTATTCGATCCATGTTTGGATTGAAGCAAGCATTAGGTTCTTAGAATTATCGTTTTGATGTAATCATAATGGTTTATGATTTAATTCAAAATGACATGATTCTTGTGTATATAAGGAGGTTAGTGGAAGGCACTGACAATAATGTCCTATAAATAATGATAATATGTCATTTCTTGGAAATGATATTCCCATAAAATAATTCGTGAAAGCTTGCCTTTCATAAATACTCTTCGAGGAATCGTACATTGAAAAATGTACGCGACCTGGTGTCTCATACGCTTTGAGCATATGAAGTCACAACCAGGCAATCCAAGTGATAGTCACTGGATTAATATTAAGAACATCCTTTAGAATCTTACAGATCTAAGGATGCTGTCTTAATCTATGCAGAAGGAGAACTTGAAGTGACTGGGATCACTATAGCAAGTTTCCTAACCGATAAAAATGACTATAAGTAGTAAACGGTACTATAAAGTTTGAATAACGGAACAGTGAGTTGGAATATTCCAAGCAAGATACTGTTACCGAATAAACAACAAATGCGGGTTATTGCTGCAGCTGAGGCGGCAATAGAAGCCATTTGGGTCGATAATAAATCTAATTAGATTAGATATAGTTCTGTTAGCAGCTGAGCTAGGCGTCAGCACAGGCTAAAGAATTAATGGTCTCATCAACAATCCAGATACATACTTTGATAATCATCTGATTTGTTCGGATCATACATCGTAGCGATGTAATGATCGAATAAAGCACATCAGATGATAATCATAAAAATCCGCTGACGAAAACCTTTTCTCAGCAATTTGAAAACCGTACATATTTCGGGTGTTAGACACTCGAGTGACTGGCTATAGGCCAAATGGGAGATTGTTGGACAATTATGACCCATAGCGTCACTATTTGTACAGATCACAGTGTTGTTGTACAAATTAACTATGTGATAAAGGAGATTGCTCTCTTATCATTTGTGATTAGATCACCAAGATGTATAAATGATAGGAGGTCCTATGATTAGTTCCTGGATTGAGAATGATATGAGACAGTATCAGTCCACGAAGGATTAATCATTAAATATCCATAGTCAGAGCATTGTCGAGATTGGACATCGATAAATGCGTAAAAGACTAGTATTACACTTGTGCGCGTTATGAGGGCACAACGGCATAGTTCTCATATATTTGGGTATAGGATACTCATGCAAGTGTAATAAGAGGTTGTGTTTTACCGATGGTACGGGAAATAGCTTCGCTCTGGATAGACCCCCTCGGAATTCCATTGGTAGTATGACTATGTGTCTATGGAAGTCCGAAATCAGGGTAGGTGTATTTGGTCTTAACCTGAGACTTGCACCGCTAATACTTGCGACAATCAATATACTTTGATTTTGGTCATCCAGGCTTTAACCGGTTTCTATGTACGCCTCTTCTGGGTATATCGAGAATCATAGTGTGTTGGGTGTGATGTCAAGACGGAAGTATCACTCCAGTCATAGTGGAGATGATGGTCACGTAGGATACGAGACTGGTTCTCTTAAATGCTGCAGCTATCGGGATATTATGACTAGGTCATGTATATCCGATTATAGAGACTAGTTACCAGACATCTGACATGTGCTTCGTACGGGACAGACACAATTCCAGCACCAGGCCTAGCACGTGATCATCCGATACTGGATCGACATACGCAATATTATGTATACTACACCTGATATAGATCCTTATATTCCTGTAAGGATATTTCTGGAGAGCTTTGCTAGAAGCCAACCTTGTCTTGTAAATCGGTACAAACATAGTACTAGGTACTTACGTGTTCGGATAGTCCAACGACTGAATTTACTGCCAACATATCCGGGGATCTCATGGGTCGCTTCCCGAAGATTCACCGATGACGTATGACTCGCACTTTAATTAATCTGGGATTAATTAAATGAGAGAGGAATTAATTTGGGATTAATTACGTAGATATTTTATCTGGGATAAAATATCATTTAAAGAGAGAAAACATTAATTTGGAATTAATCGATAATTAATATATTCGAATATTAAACGAAATTGGATTTCGACGCGGAATTAAAATCGGTTTTTAATTCGGGCGAACGAATTAATTTAGAATTAATTCGTTAGCGACGTGAATAGTAATTATGCTAAGCATGATTATTTAATTAAATTAGATTTAATTACATCGCAACGGAAAATTCGTTAATTTGGAATTAACGAACTCGAGCCCGGGATTATTTGCGAGCGCATTCGCATTTCGAATTGGAGTGCGGCACGCAAGTCAAATCAAGCATCAAATCGCTAGTCGCATCTAGCGTCACATCATTCGTTAATCAAGTGATAGATGTCTTTCACTTTGAGTGATTGACGCCAGTCACTATTCACTGATTGTTGGGAAGTGATGTGTGTGGTTGGCAAGCATTTATGTCTTGAATTTTGAAAGAGAAAATAAGTAAATTAATTTTGGAAATTAATTTAGTGTATTAGATAACTTTCTTCTTCTTCAACCTAACTTTCTCTTCTCTCTTTCTTCATCTCTCATTCACGCCCACTGTGGGCTGTTCTTCACTGGTTTGCCGAGAGCCAATGGAGAAAAGGGAAGCAAAGTGTGGTGATTTTGTGGCAAAATCATCAAGATCTAGCACTCCGAGAGACATGCGAAGGTGATAGGGAAGTCCACCAATGAGCTTGGAATTATTTGACGAAGCTTGGAGCTTGACGAAGATGATCCAAAACCGAAAATGGAGGACACCATTGCAGTGAACTGCCGTGACCATGACAGTGAGCAGAAAAGATTTTTGTCGTTGCCGCGTCGCTCAACCGATCGATGTGAGTATTCCGCAACTCCGTGATGTATTCGCATGTTTATTGCTTGCTTTGTATTCGATCCTCGGGACCATAGAACTCCAACAGTTCCATGGTCCGGTTCCGATCCTTTTGGAACCGGAACCTACCCGGATAAAATCGGTTCCTTCATTTTTGGAACCGGAACCTACCCGATTACAACCGGTTTCGATTCCAAACCCGGAAAACCTGTCTGGTTCCAACCGGTTCTGGGTAGACCCGGAACCGTTGCTCACCCCTAGGCACGGTGGTTTGCTAGAAGCCAACCATGTCTTGTAAATCGGTGAGAACGTGGTACAAGGTACGCACGTGTCAGATAGTCCGACAACCGTATTTACTACCAACATATCCAGGGATCTCTTGGGTCGCTTTCCAAAGATTCACCAACGACATTTGACTCGAACAGAATTAATCTGGGATTAAATATGAAAGAGAAAATTAATATGTGATTAATTGCGACAAGAATTTATCTGAGATTAAATTCGTCTTGAAGAGAGAACACAATTAATTTAGAATTAATCGATTAAATAATATATTGGATATATTAATTGAAATTGGATTACAATGTGGAATTAAAATTGGATTTTAATTCGGGGCAAAAGAATTAATTTGGAATTAATTCGTAAGCGACTTTCATAATAATTTTGCTAGATATTATTATTTAATTAAATTGGATTTAATTACGTCGCGACGGAAAATTTGTTTAGTCGGATTAAACGAAACCGGCCCCAAGTCCAGTTGTGTGAGCCAACTAAATTTTGAATTTAAAGTGGTGGGACCCACTTTACTTACATCAATATTTTGACATGTGATAAAAGTGGTTGAGCTCATTTAATGCAATTTTCATTAAACCAACTTTGGAAGCCAACTTGACTATTATGTTTTTGGAAAACAACACAGTACATACCAAGTTTTGAACTTGAAAATACCTCTCATTGCCGTGAGGCTCTACCTTGGAGGGAAAATTTTGTTGCAAAATTTTCTTAAGCTAGCACTTAAATAGTTAAATCAAGTTGATAGGGAAACCCACCCAAGTGTTGGAAACACTCAACAGAGCTTGGAGCTTCAACATTCAAGGAGAAATTTTTGAAATTCCTCAACCGGTCATTGTAAGTATTTCCGCAACTTCTTTGATTTTATTCACACTAGAATCATGTTTAGGATCCTTGGGATGTCTTAGAGACAATAATAATGGTATCATGAGCCACCTAAACTTGATTTTAATTTCTAGGGTTTATGGACTTTAATTTGGGGATTTTACTTAGAGCATGTATTTTCCTAAATTGATTGTTTGGTTGTGCTTAGATTATGATAACTTCGAGTTATGCATGATTGGATTTGAGAAAAATTGATTAGATTAATTTTCCCTAAATTTCCTCACTTGACGAACATGACCTTAGGAGCACTCATGGTGATTTTTTGAAATTTAACAATTGGATATGTTAATGGCATGAAATGAATATTGATTGTTGATTTAATTGGATTGAAATCAAAATTGGATATTATTTCTGCCTAATGTCGTGAGTTGTAGCATGTTGAATGATTGATTTTGCCTCAATTTTGTGTTGGACATGAATTTGAGAATAAGCATGATTAATTAGATTAATTAATATTTATAAATATTAGATTAATATGATATTTAGAATAATGTATTAATTTAATTTGTTGTAATTGGGCTAATGGGCTTGGTTGGGCCAAATTTGGTTTTGGACAATTGGGTTGGATCCAATTGGGCCTAAAACCATTTCCATAAAGTCCAACTATGAATATTGGGCCTTTAATAATTTAATTGGGCCTAATGGGACTAAATTGATTTTGTGGCATAAGGTGATTCCTAACTTGGGCCTTGGCATCTTGGGTTGGATCCATAATGGCCAAAGCCCATGCCTAAAGAATTAATTGAAAGGCCATTAGACTTTAATTGAATTGGCATTGGATGCTTATTGGGCTTTTGAGACCCAATAGGATTGGATTTGGAATCCAAGTCTAAAAGGCACTATTAAGAGTGTAATTATTTAATTTGGAATTAAACACGAATTAGTATTGGATACAATTTAAATTCAATTTAAAATTATAGTTCGATATAATTCAAGAATACGTACTTTGAGTGTTTATTCTTAAACGAGTTGGACTCGCGCAAATCAAATCGTTGTATGAACTTTGGATGGTCATTAATCAAAGATTAATTAATTGGATTAGATTGATTGACAACATGTTTTGTGTGAATACTTGGATGTATTTATATGAATAATGTATATCAAATGGATATTAGTTGGGTGTGGGTAATTTTGGAAATTGTTGTAAGTATGGTAGTTATTTAGATTGGACCTGCGTGTCCAGCCTTTCACCTCCTTATCTCTTTGTATTTCTCTTCTCACCAATTCCCCTCAATGTAAATGAGGTTTCTTTATGTATTATGTAATTGGGTAGAAGAATGTAAAGTGCTAGCGGGAGAGAGGAAATAGAGTGATTTGTTCTAGGAATAAATTGTATTATATATCCATCCGCATATCATTATTATTTTATCGCGCCTTATTATGCTTTTAGAATGCATATTTAAAGGTGTATGATGAGACCTAATCAAAGATAATAAATTGGTTGCCAATTTACGCGAAAAAACCATCACTTTAATATTAAGTGTTTTCCTTCCATTAAGTGGTTCTCTCTCAAATCCAAGATTGACTTTGATTTGTTGGCTAAAGTCAAGATCATTGTCCATCGGGGATGTGTTTGAACCATGAAAGCTTTGTTATATATCGCATGTCTTGTGCAGTTGTGACTTGTTCCCAAAGTCAAGGTCAATTCTGTACATCGATGTGGATTACGAGGCTTTCCCACTATCAATGGGTCGCGCTTAACTGGAATCATTAAGCTTATTGAGCCAAAGCCAAAGCTTAGTTGATTCAAATGAAAAGGTTAGGATGATATATTGGATATATGTTTTGGACTTGGAGGTCCACCTACCGGATCTAGGAATTGGATGGATCCAATTGATCTTAGAGATCTACCTAGTTAAGTTTCATACAGCTTGTTGGCCAAAGTCAAGGTTGTGTGTTATTTAACGGGATCCTAGCCCACTAGGAAACTGGGTTCCTGAGTACTCAATAGAGGGTTAGAGGCTCGCCAAAAAATAGTGGGAGGCCAATATTAAATTTGTAATTTCGTTTAATACTTGCTAAAAGCACTCTTTTAATTATTATATCACGTTATATATATATTAGTTGGACTAATATTATTTTATTGATTTCTTTGAACAGTTAGACTGTACAAGACACTACTCCACTTGTAGTTGGTTATATAGTTGGACTATATTAACCATTACATTTTGAGTGTACCCAAAATCGTTGATTGAATAGTTGGACTATTGCAATCGAGATGGCTGGAAAGATTAGCGTTAAAGATATAATCATGGTCGAGAATGTCTTTAACGGCGCCAATTTTCCAAATTGGGAGATGAATTTCAGGATAGTCTTGGGAGCCGAGAAGTTGCTCTATGTTATAGACAGACCTCTCGGGCCTGAGCCCAGACATGAGCGGGTAGATGATCATGAGCTTTGGAAGACTCATCGAGATGATAACTTTACCACTTAATCCTTCATGCTTGCCGCAATGACCCCTCAATTTCGTTGTCAGAACAAAGGATTGGATCCTATAACATGATGTTGAAATTGAACGACCTTCCCAGATCTAACCTTAGATCTCAGAAGTATGAATTGCAAAAGAAGCTTTTCTGCTCGCATATGTCAGAGGGTACATCTGTCGAGCACTATATATCGCAGATGATTGCTGACATCGAACAGCTAGGTCAGCTGGGCATAACCTTCGAGGTCGAGACTTCTATAAATTTGATCTTACAGTCTCTGCCCGACTGCTGGGGCGGGTTCATCATGAACTATAATATGATGAACCAAGAAAAGACTCTTGGAGAGTTTTATGGCAATGCTGAAAGAAGTAGAGTCAGAGCTTCTAAAGGGCAAGAAGCGCGATGCGCATCTTACTTCGACATCTCAGAAGGCCAAGGCTTGGCTGAAGGCTTCTAGAGGTGTGAAGAAAAAGAAGAAAAAAAGCAAGGCAAAACCATCAAAGTCTTATGGGAAGACTAAGGCGGAGTTGAAGGAAGTGAGGGTAGGCAAGGCTTTGGCTTTAGGCATGTTTTTGAAATAAACATGTCCACAACTGGTTTTAAAAATTGGATTTTTGATTCTGGATGTGGTACTCATATATGTACTGATGTGCTGGATCTGCAGATTAGCAGGAGACTAACTTCAGGAGAGATCGACCTCCGAGTCGAAAATGGGACTAGAGTCGCCGTTTTGGCCGTTGGCACCTATATTTTGAATTTTCCCTCAGGGCATGTACTTAATTTAGGAGACTATTATTTTGTACCTAATTTGACTAGGAATATCATCTCTGTATCTTGTTTAACTCGATGCGGGTATACCTTTGTATTCAGAAACACTGGGTGTTTTGTATATAAAGATGATGTTTTAATATGTACAGCTGATGTTAATAATGGTCTTTATATTTTGAATATAAATGAATCTCAAACATATAACATGGCAAACAAAAGGCTCAAATTGAGTAAAACAGATGAAACTTATATGTGGCATTGTCGTCTGGGACACATTAACAAGACTCGTATATCCACACTTTCGAAGAGTGGATACTTGGACGGATTTGGTTCTAATTCATATGACGTCTGCGAATCCTATTTATTAGGTAAAATGCCTAAAACACCTTTTAATGGTAAAGGTGTACGTGCCATTGAACTGTTAGTCCTAGTTCATAGTGACGTATGCGGGCCCATGTCTAGCCAGGCTAGAGGTGGATATGAACACTTCGTAACCTTTACGGATGATGCATCACGTTATGGTTATGTGTATCTTATGAGACACAAGTCGGAAACTTTTGAGAAATTCAAAGAGTTTCGATAGGAAGTAGAAAAACAGACCGGCAGAAGTATTAAAACATTACGGTCGGACCATGGTGGAGAATACTTAAGCAATGAGTTTCTCGATTACTTGAAAGAATATGGTATTCTTTCACAGTGGACTCCTCCTGGAATACCTCAATTGAACGGTGTGTCCAAACGAAGAAACCGAACTTTGTTGGACATGGTAAGGTCTATGATGAGTCGCACTGAGCTACCAATTTCCTTCTGGGGATACGCATTGAACAGTGCAATACTTATTTTGAATAAGGTTCCCTCAAAGTCTGTTGGACAGACTCCATATGAAATATGGACAGGAAAGAACCAGGTTTCTCATTTCTGAAGATTTGGGGATGCAAGGCATAAGTTAAACGTTTGGATCGTACCAAACTAGAACCCAAATCGGATAAGTGCATATTTGTAGGTTATCCTAGGGAAACAAAGGAAATTACTTCTACAACCCACAAGAGAACAAGGTATTTGTTGCTCTCCATGCGGTTTTCCTCGAAAATGAATTCCTAGATGCAATAGTAAATGGGAGGAAAGTAGAACTCGATGAAAATCGGAGTGATACTGTTCCTGGCACCGAACCCCTCTCGGAACATGAATAGTTCATCAAGGATGAGACTGTTCCATAATCTTCTAATACACAATAACCGCGTAGTTCGGAGAGAGTCAGAAAATAACCTGAGTGGTATGGGTTTCTGATCTCACCTTATGTAGATATTAATCTTATTGAGGATAATGAGCCGGCTACGTATGAGGAAGCGATACAATATATTGACTTCTCTTTATGGCCAGAGTCCATAAAGTCCGAAATGGATTCCATATATACCAACCAAGTTTGGACACTGGTTGATGCACCAGAAGGCGTTAAGCCGATTGGTTGTAAATGGGTCTTCAAGAGGAAGACGGACATGGATGGCAACATACAAACGTACAAAGCTAGGCTTATAGCGAAAGGGTATCGTCAACGACATGGTGTCGATTATAACGAAACTTTTTCACCTGTTACCATGATTAAATCCATTCGGATAATGCTTGATATTGTTGCATATTTCAATTATGAAATATGGCAGATGGATGTCAAAATCGCTTTCCTTAACGGAAACCTTTTGGAGGATGTTTATATGCAATAACCTGACGATTTTATCGTGCCGAAACATGCAAACAAGGTTTGCAAGTTAAATCGATCCATTTATGGATTAAAATAAGCATCGCGTTCTTGGAACCAATATTTTGATGAGATCATAAAAGAATATGGTTTCATTCAAAAAAAAGATGATTCTTGTGTATATAAGAAGGTTAGTGGGAGCGCACTGACATTCGTTGTCCTATATGTTGATGATGTATTACTTTTAGTCAATGACATTCCCATTCTACAATCGGTGAAAGATTGGCTTTGATTAAAATTCTCCATGAAAGACCTGGAAGAAACAGCCTTTATTCTGGGAATAAGGATCTACAGAGATAGATCCAGAAAGCTGCTTGGACTCTCCCGAGCTCGTACATTGACAAAGTGTTGAAGAGATTCAACATGGATCAGTCTAAGAGGGGACTGCTTCCAGTGTCACATGACATCTCTCTATCTAAGGACATGTGTCCTAAAACACAAAATGAGAGAGATTCAATGAATCGGATCCCGTTCGCTTCAGCAGTCGGATCGATCATGTATGCCATTATATGTATGCGACCTGATGTATCGTATGCTTTGAGCATTTGCAATCGCTATCAAGCCGATCCAGGTGATGGTCACTGAATTGCTGTTAAGAACATCATTAACTATCTTAGACGAACTAAGGATGCTTTTTTAGTCTATGGAGATGGAGAACTTGAGGTGACTGGGTTCACCGATGCAAGTTTCCAAACCGATAAAGACGACTCAAAGTCGCAATCGGGGTACATATTTTATTTGAACAATGGAGCAGTGAGCTGGAAATCTTTTAAGAAATAGACTGTTGCCGATTCAACAACAGAAGCGGAATATATCGCTGCAGCTGAGGCATCAAAAGAAGCAGTTTGGATCCGTAAATTTCTAATTGGATTATGAGTAGTTTCGTTAGTGGCTGAGCTCGTACCTTTGTATTGTTGCAATAACGGGGCTATAGTACAGGCTAAGAAACTACGCTCTCATCAACGATCCAAGCATGTACTTCGACGGTTTCATCTGATTCGTGAGATCATACATCGTGGCGATGTGAAGATCGAAAAGATCGTTTCAGATGACAACATTACAGATCCGTAGACGAAAGCTATTTCCCAGTAAAAGTTTGAGCGACATGTATATAATTCAGGTGTTAGATACTTGAGTGATTGGCTATGAGCCAAGTGGGAGATTGTTGGACAATTATGACCCATAGCATCACTATTTGTAAAAGACATGGTGTTTTTGTACAAATTAACTATATGACAAATGAAATTGATATTTTATCATTTTGTAATTGGATTACTTGGATATATATAAATGATAAAAGTCCATATGATTAGTTCCGGATTAATAAGATATGAGACAGTATTAATCCATGAATGGTTTAATCATTAAACATCTTGAGTCCTAGTATTATCGAGACTGGACATCGATAATGCGGAATAGACTAGTATTACACTTGTGTGCGTTGTGGAAGCTTAACGGTATAGTTCTCATATATTTAAGTATTAGATACTTATACAAGTGTGATCGAAGTTTCTGTTAGCCGTTGGACCGGGAACAGCTTCGCTCTAGATAGATCTCTCAGAATCTCATTGGTAGTATGACTATTTGTCTATGGGAATCCGAATCAAGGTAGGTGTATGTGGTCTTAACCTGAGACTTGCATCGTTAATACTTGCGACAATCAGTACTCTTTGGTTTTGGTCGTCCGGAGCTTTAACAGGTTTTGTGTACACCTCTTCTGGGTTTACTGAGAATCGTAGTGTATTGGGTGTGATGTCAAGATGGAAGTATAACTTCAGTCATATGGAGATGATGATCACGCAGGATACATAACTAGTACTCTTAAAAGCTGCAGATATCGGGAGAATATGACTAGGTCATGATTATCCGATTACAGAGACTAGTTGCTAGTGATCCGATATATGTTTTGTACGGGGCAGACACAATTCCAGCCCTCCCCCAGCCAGCATGTGACATCCGATACTGGATCGTATTACACAATACAATGGATACTACGCCTAATACATATTATATATTCTTTGTTGAATATTTCTGGAGAATTGGGTAGGCACGGTGCTTTGCTAGAAGCCAACCATGTCTTGTAAATCGGTGAGAACGTGGTACGTGGTACACACGTGTCGGATAGTCCGACAACCGTATTTACTGCCAACATATCCAGGGATCTCTTGGGTCGCTTCCCAAATATTCACCAACGACATTTGACTCGAACATAATTAATCTGGGATTCATTATAAGAGAGAAAATTAATCTGGGATTAATTGCGGCAAGAATTTATCTGGGATTAAATTCATCTTGATGAGAGAACGCGATTAATTTAGAATAATAATCAATTAAATAATATATTGGATATATTAATTGAAATTGGATTCAATGCGGAATTAAAATTGGATTTTAATTCGGGGCAAACGAATTAATTTGGAATTAATTCGTAAGTGACTTTCATAATAATTTTGCAAGGCATTATTATTTAATTAAATTGGATTTAATTACGTCGCGACAGAAAATTCGTTTAGTCGGATGAAACGAAACTGGGCCAAGTCAAGTTGTGTGAGCCAACTAAATTTTGAATTTAAAGTGGTGGGACCCACTTTACTTACATCAATATTTTGACATGTGTTGGAAGTGGTTGAGCTCATTAAATGCAATTTTCATTACACCAACTTTGGAAGTCAACTTGATTATTATGTTTTTGGAAAACACACCTACCTACCTACCAATTTTGAACTTGAAAACTATTCCTCTCTCTTCTACCTCTCATTTCCGTGAGTCTCTACCTTGGAGGGAAAATTTTGTTGCAAAATTTTCTTAAGCTAGCACTTAAAGAGTTAAATCAAGGTGATAGGGAACCCACCCAAATGTTGGAAACACTCAACAAAGCTTGGAGCTTCAACATTCAATGAGAAATTTTTAAAATTCCTCAAACCGATCATTGTAATTATTTCTGCAACTTCTTTGATTTTACTCACACTAGAATCATGTTTAGGATCATTGGGATGTCTTTGAGACACTAACAGACGCAACTAAGTTTGCCACGCCTTAGATAAGTTAGATTGTGTGAAATAAGAGAAATCCATCCCTTGAGAAATTTCGGCCATAGCCAAGCTTTCAAAATGAAGCAAATTTCGAAAATCGGGATTATTTTCATTAAGGAAGACAAGTTACAATATATTACAAAGCAAGTTAACAAAATGCCCTTAAAAGTAAAAAGAAACTTACCAAAGTCACAAAAATGGTTGGCAAGCTTACCAAAATCAAAAAAGGTGGTTAGCAAGCTTACCTAATTCAACAAAAGTGGTTGGCATCAAAATAAATATTAAAAGTAAAAAATTAACAAAGCAAAAAAATCAACAAAGGTGGCAAGCTTTTTCCCAAAATTACCAAGTTGTCCCATTTATATAAAAACTTCAAATTTTCGTGGGCCTCATGTAACAATGCCAAAATATTGTGTCTCAATCCTATTAAGCCTTGTGTAACTCGAATACTTGGTGTTGGACTTGATTTGACTTCATTCGCCAAAAAGGTACTTGACTTCAGAATTGCTAGTGCGTTAATTTGGTATGACTTAGGTCAAGTGGAATAGCATTGGGACCAGTCTATTGAAGCCCTCATAAGATCTTGGATCTTGTCATTCCCTCCCTCTTGAAAAATATTCGACCTCGAATCTGCATCTGTATCAAAGTAAGACAAATAAGAAATATTAAACATTGCAGACACACCATACTCACCAGGAAGATCCAGCTTATAAGCATTAACGTTGATCTGCTCAAAGACTTGAAATGGACCATCTCCTCTCGATTACAGCTTAGATCTCTGCTGTGCTAGGAACCTATCCTTACAAAAATGTAGTCATACCCAATCTCTGAATTCAAATACAATGCACTTTCTCCATTTGTTAGCATGAAAAGCATATTGTTCATTCTTCCGCTCAATATGTGCTTTAGCTTTCTCATGTATTAATTTCACCAAATCCGCCTTATTTTTACCCTCTAATCTCCTTTGCTCATTAACAGGCAAAGACAATAAATCCAATTGAGTCAGAGGATTAAAACCATATACAATCTCAAAGGGCGAATAAGAAGTAGTAGAATGAATGCACCTATTATATGCAAATTCTATAAATGGTAAACATTCTTCCTATGATTTCAAGTTTTTACCATACCGATATATTTATAGGCGACTAGATGTGTATGCATGTCTGACCATACATGATGTAAATCCTGCCGGAGATATCGTGTTAAAATAATAGAATCTCAAAACACAGATCTATTAAGAAATGTACTATCAGGTCGTACCTTTTACTGTAGTTTGTCTCTCAAGACGCCTCTGAACATTGGGTCATTTTTGGATTCGTACAAGAGGGAAATAACTCTAAGAATCAGTGTTCACAGTCTCTTTCTCTCAAGGTCATTATGTTTAGGGCTTTGGCAAGGTCTGTTTTAGGTGGGTCTCTCTAGTAGATGATTGCTCAATCTCATATGAAGGAGAAAGGCTCTCTTTTTTATAGAGTGAAAAAAAGTATTATAAACGAAAACAGGGGAAGAATCCCTCATTTTTCTCTTTTCTGAATGGTGTTACTGGCTGTGTAACATTCTAGCAATGTCTGATTGGACTTATAATTTTAAATGTATGTCTTGTCGGCAATTAATATCAGCCCATGATTTTAGTTTTTGGCAATTTACATGTGCGTTGACCAATTAATACATGTCCGACCAGATATCAAATTTGATATTTATATCCTGCAGGACACAATCAGATCTTATGTCTTCGGTAACTAACAATATGCTCATTCAATGATAGTTGTGCTATGTCTAACCATATTTAGGATTTTCAAGGAATATCCGACTGACTTTACTAGTTTGAAAGAAGGTAGGTCGGACATAGGTGATGTTCGACTGGCTTTTAGCTATATTCCCTTAAGCTTCTTTCCTTCATAGCAATCATCCATATAATTTCCCAACTTTTATAGGGTGTCCCTGTAAGAGACTCATCATCGGATAATGGATAAAATTACAGTGTCTACAGTCCCTCGTACTTTGGTAGGCTTGTGCAGTGTGAGACAATGATAAGTCTATCAAAGTCGTGCATGTATTGTTACTGTAGGCATTGCATTTTCGCATGTGAAACCCGATGATGAGTCTCAGTTGGAGGCACTACCTTTTTAGCTAAGGATATTGCGGGAAACGGAGGTCGGAAGGGGAAATTCAGAATAAGCATGTCATCAAGTTTATTTCACAAGTTCACTGTCTTCGTTAGTGCTGCATCGTTACTTTGTTCGAACGTCAGGCAGATTGCGGACGTTCGTGTAGCGTTCGAATGGGCGTTCGAACGGCGTCAGTGTTCTGGTTTTGCTGCTAGCCTCGCACCCCAGCCCAATTAGCCCCCCAAAGCCATAAAACACATCCCAATTAATAAAACACATTTAAAACACATGGGAAATTAAATTAAATATTAAATAAAACATAAAATATAATAACCTAATAAAGATAAATCAAATTAATATATACCAACTTAACAAATATCATGCCTAATTAAAATCAATCATAACAAATTAAATATTTTGCATTCCTAATCTAGCCAAGATTGTCCCCCCTCAATCTAATCCTTTCCTTGTTGAATACCAAATCAAATCCTCCTTTTAATGCCAAAATCCCTTCCTTGTGAGACAAGGTGAAACCCTAGCCCTTCTCTATATAAACAACCCCTAACCAAGACATGCATCCCCTAGCTCATACAGATAACTCACACAAAAATCACAACACAAAGAGCCTTAGCCACTCACGGCAATAGCAACAAGAAGAACATAAACAATTCCTTTCATCTCCTCCACTCCATAACCGAAAATAGCACCCCCCTAAACCTCTACCCATCACCGAAAATCTACCCCATACAGTAGCCCTCCATCACCGAAAATATACCTCCAAATAGCAGCCCAAACACACCCCAAACAGCCCTTGAAACACGCCTGGACAGCAGCCCAAACCACTCCCAAAACAGTCCCTAAAATCCCTTAAAACAATAACATAAACTGCACTTATAACCCTTGAAATAACCACACAAAACTACACAAAAAAAAACACGAAAAAACACTCGAAATCGTTCGTTGAAACGTTAAGACAGTGACCTGAAAAGTGAGTAGAAAATACAGAAGAAACAGCAGCAAAATGGAGACCAGACGGTGAGAAAAGCAGCAAAACAATGAGCTAAGACGCTGAACCAGTGAACCGGAAGAATAAGGAGCTCTTACCCCTTCCGATCTCCGCGAAACGCAAGTCTGAAGATGACTTAAAAGGTTAGACCTGAGGGTACTTTCCACACCCATATTTATTTGATTTTTGTTATTTATTTTGACTGTATTTTAATTATTTGTTGAATCTTGTGTGTGTATGATGCGTGTTGTGGGTATTGGATGAATGAAAGAGTGTCGTCTCTTGTGGTATATAGGATGCAAACCCAGACGTAAATTCCGTAGCCGAATCCGAATGGACGGTAGTGCGGTCTGTACTTGGGATACAACTCCACGTACCGCTTGAGTAAACGGCACCTTCTTTTGTTTCATGTTGCTTTGATTTATTTATTTACTTTTCGTCACTTGAATTCTGCATGTTGCTTATTTATGTATGATTCAATCGAGCGCATGGGCTTAGTAAGTGGAATGAAAGATCCCCTATGGGGAGGGGTTAAAGCCCTTTACCACGATGCTTCGCCGCACCGGTTGATGTGTGTTCGGTTGAACGCAAGATACGTTCAATCGGGCATACTACGTTTGATATTTTTGCTTTTAATTCTTTGTATGCATGATTCAATCGAGCGCATGGGCTTAGTAAGTGCAATGAAAGATCCCCTATGGGGAGGGGTTAAAGCCCTTTACCATGATGCTTTGCCGTGCCGGTTGATGTGTGTTCGATTGAATACAAGATACGGTCAATCGGGCATGCTAAGTCTGATATTATTGTTTTTTTTAATTCTTTGTTTGCATGATTCCATCGAGCGCATGGGCTTAGTAAGTGCAATGTAAGATCCCCTATGGGGAGGGGTTTTAAAGCCCTTTACCACGATGCTTTGCCGCGCCGGTTGATGTGTGTTAGGTTGAATGTAAGATACGTTTGATCGGACATACTGAGCTTGACATTGTTGTTTTTATTCTTCGTGTTGCATGCATCAGGTCTGGTTCCATTCGAACGCTTTCTCGAACGCTACACGAACGCGAACCTTCTGTTTACCGTTCAAACACGTTCTCGAACGCTACGCGAATGCACAAGCACTTCCTTAGTCTTATCAAGCATCAGGTCTGGTTCCGTTCGAACGTCTTCTCGAACGATATACGAACACGAACCTTCTGTTTACCGTTCGAACGCGTTCTCGAATTCTACGCGAACGCACACGCACTTTCTTAATCTTATCATGTATCAGGTCTGGTTATGTTCGAACGCGTTCTTGAACGCTATACGAACGCAAACCTTCTGTTTACCGTTCGAACGCATTTTCAAACGCTACACGAACACGCACCCACTGAACTGAGTCCTTTTCATCAGATTTCACACATAGTTTTCCTAGTAGCTATCCTCACATGTATGAATACAATGTGTTTAATGTATTACAATTCATATGCCTATGTCATGATAACATTTGAGTATTATTTCTTGTGGTATATCGGATGGAAACCCAGACATAAATTCCGTAGCCGATTCTGAATGGACGGTAGTACGGTCTGTACTTGGGATACAATTCCACGTACCACTTGAGAAGGTGCTCACATGTTTGCTCGTGTGGTTAGTATGTGTGCTTGTGTTTTCTTGAATATAATATGCCAGTGAAGTTGTATGTTTGTCGCTCCTTTGATGTACTTTCAAGCATGCATTCTTAGATGTGAAATATATGTAAACTTAGGTGTAATTTTTATTTTGTACATGTGAATTTAGAAGCATGATACTCTTGGAAATAAGTGCTACTTAAGCCTGATTAAATTATTACATAAATCCTTTCATTACAAGTGGCATAAGTAAGGGACCATTCCGAACCCAACGGTTTGAGGTCTTTCCTTGCGAGGGGTGAGTGCGGCCTTAAATCTCATTTTCCCTGTTCATACCGGGTGGAGACTCCATTATTCTCTGGTTTAGTCCCCCGTGGCTACTCCGTACTCCGACCGGGCTGCGAGCCCGGGACAGCATGCGTCGTCCAGTTCCTGTGTTCCCACAGTCTGGCGACTCCACTGGGGATAGAGAATCGGCCCCGAATATTGTCTTGTAATGTTTGGATTTATGTTTTAATTGACCGTGTCTATAGTGGATAAAGTGGGGGTTTAATCAAAGGCATTTTGAGGCTATGTAATGGTTTGGTGTCTTCCTTCATTCACTACCTTTCTAGAAGGAAAAGCTGTGAAGGCACCTAGATAGCCATCTACTCGTAGCCTATTGTGATGGACTAATTTGGAGGACTCGTTGTTTTTCCTGACACCAAGCGATAAGAGCCTAAGAGGCTTGGGTATTTAAGTGAGCCTCGCTCCACCTTCCCTCTGAGGAATCTACAATGGGAAATCCATTTGACAGTCTGTCACGCACCATAGCTCATTGGCACGTACCTTAGTGTATAAAAAGGGTGCGCTCACTTGGTCGCTCGAACCCTTGAGTGGGGAGACCTAGTTGTGGGCCATCCTTCGCCGGTGAGAGCCTTTGTCTATACTCTTGCGAACCCACCCATAGACCGGGTTTGTATGGCTAAAGTAACAATTATCTCCTTGAGTATGTGCTTGTGGACCATCCTCATTTGGATGCAGTTGGACTATTGTCAGAAATGCGGACTTGCTGGGCCATTTAAATGGGGCGAGTTCGTACCTTATGACCATTGGGCCCAAAGCTTCTGAAATGTTGATGGGCCATTCTGTAGAAATTATTGTTTTATGTTGCATTATCTTTCTTTTATGCTTGTGTTTGGGAACATTGTCATTTGGATCCATTTGGATCATTTGTCATGAGATGTGGGCTTGTTGGGCCATTTAAACTGGGACAAGAACGTACCTTATGACGATTGGGCCAAATGCTTCTAAATGTTGATGGGCCATTTTGTGTTTGTGTTCGGAACATTACCATTGGATTTAGTTGGGCTCCTTGCCATGAGATGTGAACTCGTTGGGCCATTTAAACTGGGACGAGTTCACTCTTATGACATTTAGCCCAAAGGCTTCTAAAATGATAATAGGCTTATTTGTTTGAAAAATTTAATATCGATTTAGTATGTTCTATATGTTACCTGCATCTCATGCACCTCATACATACATATATCATGTTAACACCCCCTCTATGTCTCAAAAAGACATCATAGATACCGTTTGGGTTAGAGAAGAGACAAGGCTCATTAAAAGAACAGTAACAGTCATGAGTGAATCTGGTAATGAGGTATCTCGAATGGATCAGTTAGAGAGCAGTCTCGCCAAGGTCACTGAACAGTTGCAAGCTTTGACTACTGCTGTGGCTGGTATGGCTGTGCCCCGTGCTGGGGGAATTTCTGAGAATGAGAGGCGTGAGGAGCCTCCGAATGGGTTGGGGGATGATATCCCCACTTTTGATGATGATATGGCAGAGTATGCAGCAGGCAGATTATCTGGGTCTCAGGCAGAATTACAGAAACTTCGGGATCAGGTTTAGTCGGTTACCCGCAAGATGAGGGGTATGAATGAGGATTTGCTGGATTATGACACACTGACTTTCGAGGAACAGTTGCCGGCATAGTTCAAGATGCCTGATATGGCTAAGTTTAACGGGAATGGGGACCCAAGGGTGCATCTCCGACAGTTTGTATCAGTCATGAGTTCAGTTGGCTTATCTCAGCGCCAAGTGCAGAAAATGTTTGGAATGTCGCTTGAAGGAGCTCCCGTGGTATGGTACCACAGTTTGGAGAAGAAAGTGAAGGAAGATTGGAGGAAGTTGGCCGATGCTTTCCTGAAGTAGTATGTCACTGACTTAGAGATCGATCTGTCACTCCGTGATCTGGAGAATGTTAAGCAGAAAGCGGAGGAGAGTTTTAAGGAGTATGTGGACCGTTGGAGGGGTCAGTTATTGAAGATGTAGACTAGGCCCTCAGAGAAGGACCAGATTAAAATGATTATCAAGGGCACCAGGCCCTCCATTTACAGCAAGTTGAGGAGGATGACCTCCATGATTACAGACTTTCGGCAGTTGAGGGAGACTGTCATGGACATTGAAGACGAAGAGGCGGAAAACAGAAAATTCTATGCTCTGAACAGGAGGCCCATTGGGGGAACATCGGGAGCAAAGCCCGTTTCTGCTGAGATCGCCGCTATCCGGAACCGGCATTTTTCCAACTTGGGAAGGCCCCTGTCCAAGGTGCTAGAGAAATTGAAGAGGCAATGGCTCTTAAAACCATTGGAAGCCAAACCATTACCCAATCCCCTACCATCACATTATAACCTAAGCCTTTACTGTCACTTTCACCAACAAAAGGGCCATGACACCGATAACTGCGCCCGACTTCGCCATGAAATCCAAGACCTGATGTACTCCAAGAAAATACCTGACCTAGAAATAGAACAGCCTGACACACACAGAAATCCCTTACCCAACTACCGTGCCGTACCACCACCAGCCTATATGATCAATTCTGGCCTCCCAGAAGACCTTGTCCTGAAATCCTTTCACCCTCAAGCCTTTTGCCTGGGAATCTGGGATAGTACTAGTGAAGATGAGTTTGAGCAGGGGAAAAACTTTTGGCTTGATTTCTCTAGCAGTGATGAGGAATAAGTAAGGGGAATGACGCGCAGTGGTCGTTTCTACAATGATATGGCGGAAAAGGGTAAGGAAGTTTTGACAGATGGTAGAGAAGTGGTTGAGACTGCAGAAAATACTGAAGGGGATATAGTGCTGAGGCAATTGAGGAAGACTAGAGCACAAGTGAGTATTTGGGAACTGTTATGTGCATCTCGGGAGCATAGGCAGGCTATGGTTGAGGCCTTGAGCAAGATTGTGGTACTGGAAGACGCCAACCCTGCAATGTTTGTTGGGTCTGTTCAGAAGGAAGATTTGCATATATCTTTTTCTGAGGATGAACTCCCGGCGGAGGGGAGAAATCATAACAGGCCTCTATTTATCAGGGCCGAGGTGAGGGGCAAGAGAACTTCATGTGTAATGGTGGATGACGGTTCGTCCATCAATGTGTGCCCGCTGAAAATTCTGGCGAGATTGGGTATGAAAGCAATAGACTTGGACCCCTCCAGTATGACTATTAAGGCTTATGATGACAGTAAAAGGGGAGTTGAGGGTACCTTTGTGGCTATGGTCAAGGTAGGACCGATTGAAGATGAGGTTGAGTTCACAGTACTGGACATCCCGGCTAATTTCGCCTTATTGTTGGGAAGGCCTTGGTTTCACAAACTTGGGGGCGTGCCTTCAACTTTACATCAGATGATCAAGTTCTCGTATGAAGGAGAAGTTGTTACCATCCGGGCTGAGTTAGATAATGCCGTGGCTGCCTTGGAGATACAACCTTTCACGAGGTTTCAGGTGTCAACTACTTTTGAGGAGTAGGTGGATCCTAGGGTGGCTAGGATTATGGAGAAAATGAAGTTTGAGCCGGGTAAAGGTTCAAAATTGCCAGATTTCAGAGGACAGACTACTCGGAAGGGTTTGGGGTGACATCAGGGAAATTGCTTGGTCATACAGTGGGAATGGGCGGAATAGAGGTAGACTCCAAAAAGATCAAGGCAATCACAGAAATGCCTGCACCGAAGACAGAAAAAGAAGTCAGAGCATTCTTGGGGAAGATTCAGTACATCAGTCGGTTCATTGCCAAGTTGACATCGGTATGTGAGCCTATCTTCAAACTGTTGAGAAAAGATCAGCCAGTGAGATGGAATGAACAGTGTCAGACAGCCTTCGACAGAATCATAGAGTACTTGGTAAAGCCACCTGTATTGAAACCTCCAAGACCGGGCAGACCTTTGATATTGTATTTGGCTATAGAATCAGAAGCACTGGGGGCAATGATGGTACAGGCAGATGAGACAGGGGTAGAACATGTCGTTTACTATCTGAGTAAGAAGATGCTCCCATATGAGGCTCGGTATCAAGGAGTTGAGAAGATCTGTCTTGCAGTGATATGGGCTTCCAGAAAGTTGCGGCATTATTTCCAGTCTTACAAGATCTAGGTGGTGGCAAAGGAAAATCCTCAGAAATATCTTC
Source organism: Zanthoxylum bungeanum (assembly GCA_019454045.1). Lineage (NCBI taxonomy): Eukaryota > Viridiplantae > Streptophyta > Magnoliopsida > Sapindales > Rutaceae > Zanthoxylum > Zanthoxylum bungeanum. The sequence goes on from SKCR01026568.1 coordinate 237,026, forward strand.
ATTCGGTGCCTTCACTAGTGGGAAAATTGGGCAGATGGTTGGTATTGCTGACAGAGTTTGACATTGAGTATCTCACCTCCAAAGTGATCAAAGGGCGAGCAGTAGCAGAGTTTCTGGCATTGCAACCTGTTGAGGGGGATCAATATAAGTTTGAATTTCCAGACGAAGAGATCCAAACAATAACAGTTCAGAGATGGAAGATGTACTTTGACGGAGCAGTGAATACAATGGAGCCGGGATCGGGATCGTGATAGTAACCCCGAGGGATAGACTTTGCCTTTGGCCAAGAGGTTGACATTCAGAGTGACTAATAACATGGCCGAGTATGAAGCATGTGCTTTTGGTTTGACAGCATTGATAGCCTTGAAGGCCGGGAGTGTGGAAGTCTACGGAGATTCTATGTTGGTAGTCCAACAGATGCGAGGAGAATGGGAATTGAAAGAAGAACGGTTTAAGCCTTACCTCTTTCACCTCAGAAAGTTGGCATAGGTTATCCCCGAGTGTAAGTTTCAGCACTTACCGAGAGAAGAGAATCAGATGGCAGATGCATTGGCTACACTTACAGCGACTTGGGAAAATCCAGAAAAGTTAGTGATGAGACCATTGATACTGACAACAGCAAGCAAACCTGTTTATGAGATAGAAAGAATTATGGAAGTTGAGGTCGACGACAGTAAACCTTGGTATTATGACATTCAGAGGTATCTGGAACATGGTGAACTCCCGGAAGGGGCAGGCAGAAAAGACAGAATAGCTTCCCAGTATGTGATTTTGAAAGGGGAACTGCACAAGAGGCAAACAAACGGTATTCAGTTGAAGTGTTTGAGAAGGAAGAAGCTCAGCATGTAATAGGAGAAATACACGCCGGGGTATGTGGTCTGCACATGAACGGGTTGAATCTGTCCCGAAAGATAGTGAGACAAGGTTTTTATTGGTCAACCATGGAAACAGACTGCGCAAAGATGGTAAAGCACTGTCATGACTGTCAAGCACACGGTAATTTGAATCACTTACCGCACACAGAGTTGCACGGGTTTTCAGAGCCGTGGCCTTTCTCAACATGGGGAATTGATATGATCGGAGAAATTCGACCGAATGCATCGAATGGGCATCGCTTCATAGTAGTGGCCGTAGATTACTTCTCGAAGTGGGTGGAAGCCGAATCATTCCGCAATGTTACAGCAAAACAGATGGCAAAGTTTATAGCTCGGAACCTCATTTGTCGGTATAGTATGCCGCATCATGTACTGACAGACAACGGAGTTCAGTTTCATGGAGAGACGAAGGCAATGTTGCAGAGGTACGGTATAGGCCACCACAAGTCATCACCGTACAGGCCGCAGGCAAATGGGGCAGTTGAGGCAGCCAACAAGACCATAAAGACGATTTAGCCAAGATGACAGAGAATTGCAGGGATTGGGCCGAGAAACTACCATTTTCTCTGTGGGGGTACAGAACATCGGTAAGGACAGCAACAGGGGCCACACCTTACTCTTTGGTCTATGGAATGGAAGCAGTGTTACCAGTAGAAGTGGAAATACAGTCTATGAGGGTATTAGCATAGGCAGAATTACCGGAACAGGAATGGGTCGCACAAAGGTTTGATCAGTTAGCACTATTGGATGAGAAGAGAACTAAGTCTTTGTATCACATGCAGTTGTATCAGAAGAGACTAGCCCGAGCATTCAACAAGAAAGTACGTCCCACCAAGATCAGAAAAGGTGATTTGGTACTTAAGCAGTCGAGGCCGTCGACGACAGATCCGAGAGGAAAATTCAGACCAAACTGGGAAGGACCTTACATAGTGCAGAAGGTAATGGGAAATGGAGCAGTGAAGTTATCAGACTTGGAGGGGAACGAGTTCACCGAGCCGATCAACGTAGACAGATTGAAGCAATATTTTGCCTGAGGGAGAGAAGACCGAGCAGTCACCACGGGAATTAGCAGAAGACCTAACCCAACGGAATAAGAAAATCATTCATGCATACACGTAAAATTGCATTCTCTTCGTGTTGTTTCTGTTTTGTGTTCGCAGGTTCGAAGAAAAGAGAAAGCGGCAGAAATGAGCCCAGCATCGTCAGCGCAATTTCAGTTTTGGGATGAGTCCCAAGGGGCGAGGCCCATATCAGCTTGGGGGCGAGGCGCATATAATGTCGGCTCGGGGGCGAGGACCATATCAGCTTGAGGGCGAGGCCCCCGTTGTCAGTTGTAGTTCCGGGATGCGTCCCAGGGTCGAGGCGCCCACTACATCATCAGTTTGAGGGCGAGGTCCCTATTTTCAGCGGTGTTGGGTCGAGGTGCCCAGGGTCGAGGTGCCCCCGTTGTCGGTTGTAGTTTCGGGATGTGTCCCAGGGTCGAGGTGCCCACTACATCATCATTTTAAGGGCGAGGTCCCTATTGTCAGCGGTGTTGGGTCGAGGTGCCCAGGGTCGAGGTGCCCCCGTTGTCGTTTGTAGTTCCGGGATGCGTCCCAGGGTCGTGGTGCCCACTACATCATCAGTTTGAGGGCGAGGTCCCTATTGTCAGCGGTGTTGGGTTGAGGTGCCCAGGGTCGAGGTGCCCCCGTTGTCAGTTGCAATTAGTGGGATGCGTCCCAGGACCGAGGTCCACTGCAGCACCAACTCAGCTCGAGGCAGCAGACGAGCCAGGTAAGAGAAAATGCATTGCATAACTTTGATAGGATTGTTCAAAGTCACACACTGCACAAGTCCCATCAAAGTGGGGGCGACTGTAGGTATTGCATTTTCGCATGTGAAACCCGATGATGAGTCTCACTTGGAGGCACTACCTTTTTAGCTAAGCATATTGCGGGAAACGGAGGTCGGAAGGGGAAATTCAGAATAAGCACGTCATCAAGTTCATTTCACAAGTTCACTGTCTTCGTTAGTGCTGCGTTCGTTACTTCGTTCGAACGTCAGGCAGATTACGGACGTTCGTGTAGCGTTCGAATGGGCGTTCGAACGGCGTCGGTGTTCTTGGTTTTGCTGCTAGCCTCGTACCCCAGCCCAATTAGCCCCCCAAAGCCCATAAAACACATCCCAATTAATAAAACACATTTAAAACACATGGGAAATTAAATTAAATATTAAATAAAACATAAAATATAATCATACCTAATAAAGATAAATCAAATATATTATATACCAAACTTAACAAATATCATGCCTAATTAAAATCAATCATAACAAATTAAATATTTTGCATTCCTAATCTAGCCAAGATTTGTCCCCCCTCAATCTAATCATTTCCTTATTGAATACCAAATCAAATCCTCATTTTAATGCAAAATCCATTCCTTGTGAGACAAGGTGAAACCCTAGCCCTTCTCTATATAAACAACCCCTAACCAAGACATGCATCCCCTAGCTCATACAGATAACTCACACACAAATCACAACACAAAGAGCCTTAGCCACTCACGGCAATAGCAACAAGAAGAACATAAACAATTCCTTTCATCTCCTCCACTCCATAATCGAAAATAGCACCCCCCTAAACCTCTACCCATCACCGAAAATCTCCCTCATACAGCAGCCCTCCATCACCGAAAATATACCTCCAAATAGCAGCCCAAACACACCCCAAACAGCCCTTGAAACACGCCTGGATAGCAGCCCAAACCACTCCCAAAACAGTCCCTAAAATCCCTTAAAACAATAACATAAACTGCACTTATAACCCTTGAAATAACCACACAAAACTACACAAAAAAAAACACGAAAAAACACTCGAAATCGTTCGTTGAAACGTTAAGACAGTGACCTGAAAAGTGAGCAGAAAATACAGAAGAAAAACAGCAGCAAAATGGAGACCAGATGGCGAGAAAAGTAGCAAAACAGTGAGCTAAGACGCTGAACCAGTGAACCGAAAGATTAAGGAGCTTTTACCCCTTCCGATCTCCACGAAACGCAAGTCTGAAGATGACTTAAAAGGTTAGACCTGAGGGTACTTTCCACACCCATCTTTATTTGATTTTTGTTATTTATTTTGACTGTATTTTAATTATTTGTTGAATCTTGTGTGTGTATGATGCGTGTTGTGGGTATTGGATGAATGAAAGAGTGTCGTCTCTTGTGGTATATAGGATGGAAACCCAGACGTAAATTCCGTAGCCGAATCCGAATGGACGGTAGTGCGGTCTGTACTTGGGATACAACTCCACGTACCGCTTGAGTAAACGGCACATTCTTTTGTTTCATGTTGCTTTGATTTATTTATTTACTTTTCGTCACTTGAATTCTGCATGTTGCTTATTTATGTATGATTCAATCGAGCGCCTGGGCTTAGTAAGTGGAATGAAAGATCCCCTATGGGGAGGGGTTAAAGCCCTTTACCACGATGCTTCGCCGCGCCGGTTGATGTGTGTTCGGTTGAACGCAAGATACGTTCAATCGGGGCATACTACGTTTGATATTTTTGCTTTTAATTCTTTGTATGCATGATTCAATCGAGCGCATGGGCTTAGTAAGTGCAATGAAAGATCCCCTATGGGGAGGGGTTAAAGCCCTTTACCACGATGCTTCGCCGCGCCGGTTGATGTGTGTTCGGTTGAACGCAAGATACGTTCAATCGGGGCATACTACGTTTGATATTTTTGCTTTTAATTCTTTGTATGCATGATTCAATCGAGCGCATGGGCTTAGTAAGTGCAATGAAAGATCCCCTATGGGGAGGGGTTAAAGCCCTTTACCACGATGCTTTTCCATGCCGGTTGATGTGTGTTCGATTGAATGCAAGATACGGTCAATCAGGCATGCTAAGTCTGATATTATTGTTTTTTTTTAATTCTTTGTTTGCATGATTCCATCGAGCGCATGGGCTTAGTAAGTGCAATGTAAGATCCCCTATGGGGAGGGGTTAAAGCCCTTTACCACGATGCTTTGCCGCGCCGGTTGATGTGTGTTCAGTTGAATGTAAGATACGTTTGATCGGACATACTGAGCTTGACATTGTTGTTTTTATTCTTCGTGTTGCATGCATCAGGTCTGGTTCCGTTCGAACGCTTTCTCGAATGCTATACGAACGCGAACCTTCTGTTTACCGTTCGAACGCATTCTCGAACGCTACGCGAACGTACACGCACTTCCTTAGTCTCATCATGGATCAGGTCTGGTTCCGTTCGAACGCGTTCTCGAACGCTATACGAACGCGAACCTTCTGTTTACCGTTCGAACGCGTTCTCGAACGCTACACGAACGCACACGCACTTTCTTAATCTTATCATGCATCAGGTCTGGTTACGTTCGAACGCGTTCTCGAACGCTATACGAACGCGAACCTTCTGTTTACCATTCGAACGTGTTTTCAAACGCTACGCGAACACTTAATTTATTACAATTCATATGCCTATGTCATGATAACATTTGAGTATTATTTCTTGTGGTATATCGGATGGAAACCCAGACATAAATTCCGTAGCCGATTTCAAATGGACGGTAGTACGGTCTGTACTTGGGATACAATTCCACGTACCACTTGAGAAGGTGCTCACATGTGTGCTCGTGTGGTTAGTATGTGTGCTTGTGTTTTCTTGAATATAATATGCCAATGAAGTTGTATGTTTGTCGCTCATTTGATGTACTTTCAAGCATGCAATCTTAGATGTGAAATATTTGTAAACTTAAGTGTAATTTTTATTTTGTACATGTGAATTTAGAAGCATGATACTCTTGGAAATAAGTGCTACTTAAGCCTGATTAAATTATTACATAAATCCTTTCATTACAAGTGGCATAAGTAAGGGACCATTCCGAACCCAACGGTTTGAGGTCTTCCCTTGCGAGGGGTGAGTGCGGCCTTAAATCTCATTTTCCCGGTTCATACCGGGTGGCGACTCCATTATTCTCCGGTTTAGTCCCCCGTGGCTACTCCGTACTCCCGACCGGGCCGCGAGCCCGGGACAGCATGCGTCGTCCAGTTCCTGTGTTCCCACAGTTACATACTTGGCTTCTCGTGCATCTCCGGACTTACCTGGCTATGTTATAGTTAGATTATTGTTTGATGTTTGTACCTCAATCTCAGAATTATAGTTCATTCTCAAAGCTATCTTATGTTCATCCTCTTTCTTGAGATTCCACTCTATTCCCGAAGTTGTTTGATGTTTGTCCTCGTTCTCGAGGTCATGTTCCATTCTCGAAACCATTTGCTTTCTTGTCCTCATTTTCAAGGTCCTATTCTCAAAGTTTTTTCCCTATTCTCGAAGTTGTTTTCATTCCCGTAGTTGTCTCCATCTCGTAGTTGTCTTTATTCTTGAGGTTGTCTTCATTCTTAAAGTCGTCTTCATTCTTGAAGTCTTTATCCATTCTCGAAGTTGTCTTAATTCTCGAAGTCTGTATCCATTCTCAGAGTTGTCTTCATTCTCAAATCTTTCTTTATTCCTGAAGTTGTCTTCATTCTCGAAGTTGTCTCCATTCTCGAAGTTGTCTTCATTCTCGAAGTTGTCTCCATTCTCGAAGTTTTCTTCATTCTTGAAGTTTGTATCCATTCTCATAGTTGTCTTCATTCTCGAAGTTGCCTTCATTCTCAAAGTTGTCTGTTATGCTTCAACCTCAGCCATATTCTTGAAGTTTGTACCCAATTCTCAGAGTTTTCTTTTGTCCTGTTCTTAGTCTCGAAGTTTTATTTCATTCTCAAAGTTGTCTTCATTCTCGAAATTTGTATCCACTCTCGGAGTTGTCTTCATTCTTGAAGTTCCCTCTATTCTCAAAGTTGTCTTCATTCTCATTCTTGAAGTAAGTACCTATTTTTGGAGTTATCTGTTGTGTTGTCCTCAGTCTCGAGGTTTTACTTCATTCTTGAAGCTTTCTGATTCTCGTCCTCATTCGTAGGGCTTTACTTCATTCTCGAAGCTACCTAATTCTCGTCCTCATTCTCAAGGCTTCACTTTATTCTCAAAAACTGTCTGAATTCTCGTCCTCATTCTTAAGGCTTCACTTCATTCTCAAAGATGTCTGGTGCTCGTCCTCATTCTCAAGGCTTCACTCCATTTACGAAGTTGCTTGATTCTCATACTTATTCTCAAGGCTTCACTTTAATCTCAAAGTTGTCTGATTCTTGTCTTCATTTTGAGGCTTTATCTATCATTCTAATTAATCAATTTTGGGTGGGCTTCACCCCTAATGTTATTCTTAAAGTGGGTTTTGTCCCTAGTATTCTTTCTTAGGTGAGCTCCACTTCGATGTTCTTTCTGAATGTGGGGTGCTCTGTGTTTTGAAGGCTTTGACTTTTGATCGGTACTGAGCATTATGTGTCTTACT